>JABBWA010000170.1:0-108366 GCA_016628065.1 Suillus lakei
GGCGGACGGTTTGACGCAAACGGTGCGACAGGGCACTCTAACAGAGTAGGCGCCAAACGAACGAATACGGTACACGCCCGGAGCAAAACGGAAAGGGCACAGGTACGACGGCAAAATAAGACTCACGTAAGCTTAGAGCGCTGACTTTGTGCCCAGGTTGAAGAGCGGCAAAGTGAGCTTCTTAGGCTCGTCTTTGGCACTAGCTAAGTTCGCACGAATGCGATTGACAGCAGTGGGATCCGCTACCAAAGCTTGATGAGGAACGGTGGCTCTGGCCAGTAGTTGGTTGCGTGAGCACTCCCACGTTCAAGCTCAGCAATCCTCGCCCTCAGCGCAGCGATTTCGTCAGCAGGCTGGGCAGGGGGAGGGTTTTGGGTATGCGGAGCATTGGGTCCTGCTGGAAGCGCGACAGTCGCGGCTTGTTGCTGAACCGGCTGTTGGCAGGATTGTGGTACTGGCCGCTGCATTGCAGCTTGGAGGGGTTGAGAAGGAGTAGCTCTCGGGGCCCCTTGATTGTTGGCATCCGTTGATGACGATCCTGCGGTGGGTGGTTGAATAGAAGAACTCGGCCCAGAGGGAACGGCACTCTGGGTGGATGGTGGTGTTGGAGGGGCGTTTGATGGCCCATTGAGCTGCAGACCGAGGTGTTCGTGCATATCGAGGATGTAAGTAAAAGAAGAACGAAAATAATGACGGTAAGTGCGAGTGAGGATGCGTGAGCTATGCCGAACTCGACGATGATGGATGGTCGAAAATGAAACAGAATAAAATTACGCTACCGCTCAGCTGGACGTTTGGTGCCGGAGTACTCCGACAGGCTATGTAACCCGGCACCTGTACATATTATGAACCAATCGAATAACACAAACATCCGCAAACGTGCACATTGCAAGCATCCAGCAGAACGGGTGAACGAATTTCATTGGCTAAATGGGCTGACGCTACGGATGCTGAGCCCATTATTTGTGGCTTGCAACTTATGGCAGGAACTTGACTACGATCGCAGACAACGCAGACCTCTTACCCATACTCACTCATTAACATTCCTAGTGGACAACCGTTTGCCACATGCCCTTCTCACGTGTACGGAAACATGCTGACTCCATGCGTCTTCGTCGATTTTCACGTCCGGCTGGACATACCGACTGCGGTTCTAACGAATCAGGGGATAGCTGAAGGAGAGCCGACGCCACCGAACGCGCAAGTGAAGACGCACTTCAATTCGCTTTCTTGTCTCGAGTTAAGTCATTATTGCAATGTCAACGCCTGCTGGGATACCATCTAGTGTAAGTGGTGTCTGGCCCTTTCTCGGTATAAGGTTAACTTGCAACCAGTCCTCCCCCGCTTTACATCTAACTGCTGCTAATTCTACAATGCCGAGGTCTGCTGGGATACCATCTAGTGTAAGTGGTGTCTGACTCTTCCTCGGTATAAGGTTCACTTGAAACTAGTCCTCCGCCTTACATCAAACTGCTGCTAGTTCCAACCATACTGAAGTCGAGGAACCTCCACGTCGCACAGACACGTGCAGTATTGTTATTTTTGGAGAATCCGGAGCTGGTAAAAGTTCCTTGATCAATTTGATCGCTGGGGCACACATGGCGGAGACATCCTCCGGCGCTGGGGGATGTACAACAGCAACCAATGAGCATGAGATTTTGATTCAGAACGAGACCTTGAAGGTAAAACTTGTCGATACACCCGGTCGGTCCAGTTTGCCGCTCTTCGTGGTTATCACTGAACTAGATGACAGGTCTTGACGAGGACCCTCGAGGTACGGTCCCAGATCAGGATGCTCGAAGAATTTTGAAGGAGCTCATTGGAACTCTGATGAAGCAAGGCGACATCCACCTCATCATGTACTGTGTGCGGGGCGAGAGAGTGATTCAGACACTCCGCCGGAATTACGAGTTCATTCACTCCCAAGTCAAGAGGAGAGTTCCAATTGTCCTTGTTGTCACATGTCTGGAGTCCTATGAACCAGAGATGGAGGAGTGGTGGAGGGTTAACGAGCGAACCATCTCAGACGTCGGGATGACCTTTGCTGGCCACGCATGTGTCACCACGGCGATGATGGTGGAATCTAGGGTTGTGGAGCGCCGCAATCAGTCGTGCGACGCGGTCCGTAAGCTCATCATCGAGAATAAGGCAGGGGTTCACGCTAGATGGTTACCAGGCGCTATTCACAACGTCCCTTCTACAATGGTTGCAAGGTACGTAGAATTTAAACAGGATCCTTGTGACGTATTTTTCCAACATTGATAAGTAGGAGCAAGCACACAAATATCGTCCTCTTTGGGCAGGCAGGGGCAGGCAAAAGCTCACTCGTCAATCTCATGGCGGAAAAGGACATAGCAGGCACATCCAATGGCATGCAACTCTGCACATTGCGCTGGCAAGAATATTCCATCAAAATCGATGGCGAGTCTTATAAGGTGTTCGATACCGTCGGACTCGAGGAACCACAGCTGGGAATCCCACAGTACCTCGATGCCGTCGAGAATTCCTATAAGCTCATCCAAGATTTGGAGAGACAAGGAGGCATTGATCTGCTTATATTCTGCATGCGCGCAGGCCGACTCACTACTACGCTTCAAACCAATTACCGGCTCTTTTACGAATTCCTTTGTGACAAGAAGGTTCCCATCGTCGTGGTGATCACGTACCTCGAAAACGAGGTTGGAGAAATGGATGCATGGTGGGATAGAAACGAAGAAATCTTTCATGAGCGGGAGGTCCATGTCGACGGTCACGCGTGCATCACCGCCATCAAAGGGAATTCTCACCACCGTCATGAAGAATCGCGCACCATGATCCGCGACCTTGTCGAGAAGTTCACTGCCAACGAGCAGAAGCAAGCATGGAAAGGAGGAAATAACCTGTTCGTGTCGTTCACGCGTAACTTGAGGGAGCTACTTGTGGGGAATAAAAAACCTGCGAGGAAGAATATGGTCTTTCGCCTCACCAGTTGCGGTATGTCTCCAGATGTCGCAAAAAGGTTGGCTGGTCGGATTATGCGGTGACTCGTCCGGTTGTAGAGTTTAAAATCGTTAGTGTTATGATGCAAGTTGGTTCTGGGTCGTGGTTTATTTAATTTTATTCCTGAACCCGATAGTGGACTATTACGTAGTACTGGCAAGGACTGACCTGTAATCACTTGAATTCTGCACGAATACCGTGGCAAGAGGGGGAAATGGTTGAACTGTAGTAGAACGACGCTGAGGAGGCTACGACATACGTATGGCAGCAAATCGACACCATTGCTATATGTGCACTGCACGGGGTGTCAAGACTGGAAGGTGATCCGTCAGGACATCCGATGCTCGGCAATGATATATTGTGATATATAACTCACAGACATTCTACAACACATTTATTCTCTCCGTTTTCGCTACATATTTAACATGTCAGCTTGTCGTCCACACACCTCAGTCTCGTTACCCGTGACTGAGATGTGTATACTCTAT
The DNA here is from genome assembly GCA_016628065.1 of Suillus lakei. Taxonomy (NCBI): domain Eukaryota; kingdom Fungi; phylum Basidiomycota; class Agaricomycetes; order Boletales; family Suillaceae; genus Suillus; species Suillus lakei. The sequence continues at coordinate 3,468 of JABBWA010000170.1, forward strand.
TCTTACTTGTTACAGACTACTTACCTAGTTGTCCTCTTAGGCTCGTGTATTAGCTCTCACCTTTTACACGGGGCAGGTCGTTTTGTTCGGGAGCAATGGCATAAAGCTCAATGTGTGCGGCGTTGACGCGCGAGTCATACGAACTTAATATGTAGGTGATCAATCGATCACACGGTTCCATTATGTACTTACTGCCAAGGTACACAGCTGAATCCTTACCACTCCCAGTAGCAGGCTGCAGCTACGTCAACTCCAGCTAGCATGTACTTGCGTGTACAAAGCCCAGCGCATTTAGGCAATGCCCAGTTGTCACGTGTACAGCACATGCTGAATCCATACGTCTTCGTCGTTTGCATGGACATACAGACTTCTGTTCTAACGAATCGGGAGATAGAGCTGACGCTACTCAAAAATACCTAACACGCAAGTCAAGACGTACCTTTCACTTTCTTGTCTTGAGTTGAATCATTATCGCAATGTCGAGGCTTGTTAAGAGACAACTATCTACTGTAAGTGGTGTTTGGCTCTTACTCAGCATAAGGTTAACTTGAAACTAGTTCTCTATCTTATATCAAAGTGGAGTCGGGGAACCTCTACATCGCACAGACACGTGTAATGTTGTCATTTTCGGAGAAACCGGTGCTGGTAAAAGTTCCTTGGTCAATTTGATCGCTAGGAAGAACACGGCGGTGACATCCTCCGATGTTATGGGATGTACAACTGGAACCAATGAGCACGAGATTTTGATTCAGGACGAGTCGTTGAAGGTAAAGCTTTTCGATACGGCTGGTCAGTCCAGTTCGCCGCTCTTCGTGACTATTATTGAGCTAGATTGCAGGTCTTGATGAGGACCCTCGAGGTACAGTCCCAGATAAGGAAGCTCGAAGAATTTTGAAGAAGCACATTGGAACTCTGATGGAGCAAGACGACATTCATCTCATCATGTACTGTGTGCGGGCTGAGAGAGTGATTCGGACACTCCGCCGGAACTACGACTTAATTCACTCCCAAGTCAAGAGGAAAGTTCCAATTGTCCTTGTCGTCACATGTTTGGAATTCTATGAACCAGATATGGAAGAGTGGTGGAGGGTTAACGAGCGAACCATCTCAAACCTCGGGATGACCTTTGCTGGTCACGCATGTATCACCACGGCGATGATGACAGGATCTAAGGTTATGGAGCGCCGCAACCAGTCATACGATGCTGTCTGCAAGCTCATAGACCAGTGCCGCCTGTCTGTATGGTACGTATTTCCTTATACTTTTTGTGTCGTATTTTTCCAACATTGATAAGCAGGAACAAGCACACAAATATCGTCCTCTTTGGGCAGATGGGGGCAGGCAAAAGTTCACTTGTCAACCTCATGGCGGGAAAGGACGTAGCGAGCACGTCCAATGATATGCAATGTAGCACATTGCACTGGCAAGAGTATCCTATCAAATTCGATGGCGAGTCTTATAAGGTGTTCGATACCGTCGGACTCAATGAACCACAGCTGGGAATCACACAGTACCTTGATGCTGTCGAGAATTCCTATAAGCTCATCCGGGATTTGGAGAGACAAGGTGGCATTGATCTGCTTCTATTCTGCATGCGCGCAGGCAGACTCACTGCTACGGTTCAAACCAATTACCGGCTCTTTCACGAATTCCTCTGTGACAAGAAGGTTCCCATCGTTGTAGTGATCACGCACCTCGAAAACGAGGTGGGAGAAATGGATGCATGGTGGAAGAGAAACAAAGCAATTTTCCGTGACCGGGAGGTCCAGGTAACTGGTCATGCGTGCATCACCGCCATCAGAGGCAATTTTCCACTCCGGCATGAAGAATCGCGCACCACGATCCGCAAGCTTGTCAAGGAGTTCACTTCCGACGGGCAGAAGCAAGCATGGGAAGGAGGAGACAACCTGTTCGTCTCGTTCATGGGTAACCTGAGGGAGCTACTTGTGGGGAGTGGGAAATCGCGTGCGAGGAAGGATATGATCTCTTGCCTCACCAAGCGTTGCGGTCTGTCTCAAGATGTCGCAGAAAAGTTAGTTGATCGGATCAAGGAACACTGAGGGTAGTGGAGACGTTGAATATCAGAACTAAAGACGTTCATGATCAGTGCTGATGGCTATGACGTCGAAGATGTGGTGCATGTTCGATAAGTTCAACTTGTACTCGTCCGGTTGTAGAGTTTTAAATTGTCCTTTGACGTTATGATACCCATTACATTAAGTATCTGTCTTCCATTCTTTTACCGTATTCTACTCGAATTCTACTTGAAGTTAATTCGTCTTGCTTGCAAGTTGGTTCTGTGTCTGGCCAGACTTTCTAGGAGAGCTCAGAGCAAAGATCGGGAGCAATTACGTTTAGCTCACGCGCTGCAAATTGCTCACTGCTGCAGTCAACTCCAGCTAGCATGTACAAAGTCTAATGTATATATAGACTTGTATTCGATCCATGAGCTCGTGGAGCTAGTGACTCTGTACACCACTGCCCAATGCCCTTTTCACGTGTACGTTCGGAACATGCTGACTCCATGCGTCTTCGTCGATTTCCGCGTCTGGCTGGACATTGGTGGGTCACCGACTGCTGTTCTAACGAGTCAGGGGATAGTTGAAGGAGAGCCGACACCACCCAAAAACGCCGAATGCGCAAGTGAAGACGTACTTCAGTTCTCTTTCTTGTCTCGAGTCAGGTCATCATTGCAATGTTGACACCTGCTGGGACGCCATCTAGTGTAAGTGGTGTCTGGCTCTTCTTCGGTATAAGGAAGGTTAACTTGAAACCAGTCCTCATCCACCTTATATCAAACTGCTAGTTCTGCAATATCGACACCTGTTGGGACACCATCTAGTGTAAGCGGTGTCTGGCTCTTCCTCGGTATAAGGTTAAGTTGAAACCAGTCCTCCTCCACCTTATATCAAACTGCCGTTAGTTCTGCAATATCAACACCTGCTGGGACACCATCTAGTGTAAGTGGTGTTCGGCTCTTCCTCAGCACAAGGTTAACTTGAAACCAGTCCTCCTCCACCTTACATCAAACTGCTGCTAGTCCTAACCATACTGGAGTCGGGGAACCTCCGCGTCGCACAGACACGTGCAGTGTTGTCATCTTTGGAGAATCCGGAGCTGGTAAAAGTTCCTTGGTCAATTTGATCGCTAGGATGAACATGGCAGTGACATCCTGCGATGCTGGGGGATGTACAGCGAAAACCAATGTGCACGAGATTTTGATTCAGAACGAGTTGTTGAAGGTAAAGCTTTTTGATACGCCCGGTCGGTTCAGTTCGCCGCTCGTCGTGGTTATCACTGAACTAGATGACAGGTCTTGACGAGGGCCCTCGAGGTAAAGTCCCAGATGAGGAAGCTCGAAGAATTTTGAAGGAGCTCATTCGAACTCGGATGGAGCAAGGCGACATTCATCTCATCGTGTACTGTGTGCGGGGTGAGAGGGGGGTTCAGTCACTCTGCCGGAACTACGAGTTCATTCACTCCCGAGTCAAGGGGAAAGTTCCAATTGTTCTTGTCGTCACATGTTCCCGTAAACCAGAGATGGAAGAGTGGTGGAAGGTTAACGAGCGAACCATCCTAAACGTCGGGATGAAGTTTGCTGGCCACGCATGTGTCACCACGGCGATGATGACAAAATCTAACGGGACGGAGGAGCTTCGCAAGCAGTCATGCAACGCTGTCTGCAAGCTCATCGAGCAGTGCCGCCTACGGTCCGTATTCCCTATACTCTTTGTATCGTATTTTTCCAACATTGACAAATAGGAAGAATATCGTCATTTTTGGGCAGGCAGGGGCAGGCAAAAGCTCACTCGTCAATCTCATGGCGGAAGAGGATGTAGCAAGCACATCTAATGACCTGGAACGTTGCACATTGCGCTGGCAAGAATATCCCATCGAATTCGATGGCAAATCTTATAAGGTGTTCGATACCGTTGGACTCGAGGAACCACAGCTGGGAATCCCGCAGTTCCTCGATGCTGTCGAGAATGCCTATAGGCTCATCCAGGATTTGGAGAGACAAGGCGGCATTGATCTGCTTCTACTCTGCATGCGCGCAGGCAGAGTCACCAGTACGCTTCAAAACAATTACCGGCTCTTTCACGAATTCCTCTGTGACAAGAAGGTTCCCATCATTTTAGTGATCACGCACCTCGAAAACGAGGTGGGAGAAATGGATGCTTGGTGGAAGAGAAACCAAAAAAATTTCCGTGACCGGGAGGTCTATGTCGCTGGTCATGCGTGCATCACCGCTGTGAGCGGCAATTTTCCACTCCGGCATGAAGAATCGCGCACCACGATCCGCAAGCTCGTCAAGGAGTTCACTGCCGACGGGCAGAAGCGAGCATGGAATGGAGGAGACAACCTGTTCGTGTCGTTCATGCGCAAGCTGTGGGAGCTACTTGTGGCCCGGGGGAATAGGAAGCCTCCAAGGAAGAAGATGGTCTCTCGCCTCACTAGGCGTTGCGGTATGTCTCCAGATGTTGCGAAACAGTTAGTTGATATGATCAGGAATGACGAGGCAGAAGGAGCTGCTTGACTTCCCGTGTTCGATACCATGTGCTCATCTGGTTGTAGGCTTTTTAATTGTTCTTGCCAATATATCGTCGTACGTATTTTACTCAAATTCTAGTTAATTCTTGCTTTCTGTGTTGGCCAGACTTGCATGCAGGAGAGCTAGGGGAAAGACCGGGAGCAATTACATAAAGCTCAATGCGCGTGACGCGACTCATCTTTCGCTTCTTTCTTCTGACAACCACTACCAGGCCGAAAGCTAGTAACATGGATCTTCATGTACGGGGAACAAAAAGATGTAGAGCATGAACTGAGTGAGTCTCCATTGGCTCATCGACAGATAACATTTTACCTCTGACCTAGGACCAGCATCTGACAACTGCATTCTTGTCCAAACCCCCGAAGAAATCTCCTGAAACGGGAACGATCCATCTATTCGATCGCAGACTACCACTCAGTTCACGGCACTATATCGCAATACACGTCTTTCGTACCAACTATAGTCTAATGTAGCAGAAGCTCGGGAGGGTAGACCACGGAGAGGCATAGGATGGGTGTCTGAGAGGGCACACCTCTTGAGTAAATCATAGGGAGGCATGCGGGAGATAGGTCTTAGATAGGGTAGCTTCTACAAAGTCTGAAAGACCGTGAGAACGAGAGAAGAGTGCTGCCAAGGGTGCCATGGTCTATATCTGAGTATGAGAACAGGTTTTCGTTTCTGAAGTTGTCTCTGACAGCACGCGAAGGTATATTACATCCCACATCCACGCTTTCTGCATGTTTGCCACTCACTTTCACGAGTTGACTGCCCTCAACCAAGAGCTTCCCCACGACGACGACGTTAGTGCTGCTGAAGTCCGGTTCAGAACCGTTTCAAACGCTCGAACCAAGCAAAACGCAGCGGCGCCACTGGATTCTCTTTGCGATTACGATGACATGCGCGTTGGGTTCCAACTCCTGCTCTGGGCTTGTATCTGGTTGATGAATATATTTGTAAGACTAGCAGACTCCGAGGAGAGCACTCACTTGAAAAAAAGTGTTATTGGCTATCCACACGGATATGGTTGAGCTCCATATGCATTTCTCATGTTTCTTCGCCGATGGCATATTCATCAGAGGGAAATCCGCTTCATACGGATACTCGAGAGGTCCATGGGACGAGACTCTGCGGAAGACATTGGGGCTACATCTCTAGGCCTGGAAATAGTCACGGTTGCCGGCATCTGCACGACCGCAGGCCACAACAGATTGTCCGCGTAGATGCGCCCGGACAAGTGCTGCATGTAAAAAATGTGTAAGCGACGTGTTGGCGAAGGAGAGGAAGCGTTCGCCTGGATAAAAGCACGTACCGTCGCGAAACCAAAAGTTCTCGTACGTGAAGCTGCTAGTTAGTCAAGTGGGAGATGTTTCTCCATTGAACAAGGGTAACACCCTGGTTTGAAGGTTTCGGGATCCTCGCATGCATGCAACATCGCCCTATGGCATGATATTAGACTAATTTCATGATCATCAACTTGGAAGAGACGTGCCATGCGTTGAACAATCCGATCGAATTCACAGATGAGCCTCGGTCCTTGTGTGTTGGCGGCCTGTCTGGGCTGACGACACGATCAATTTCCTCTTAAGTCTTGCGCTGTTTGTTACCAAACAAGAACACGGCCAGGATGACAATTTGCAGGGGTAGCGACATTCTGTCAATCCGAGGTAAGTGAAGGGAAACCATAGCTCACATATTTTTACTTACATTCCCCGTTGCAGCTAGTGGACGATGGGCATGAGTCCCAGTGTGAAGTGGAGAAGTACTGACCAAGGTGGATCTTCCCAGTAGTGGCATTCTTTAAGGTGAGGTCAGATCCCTGCCTTTTTGAATGCTCGCGAGCGCTCCTTGATTCTTTCAAAGGAAAAACCAGCAACGCTGCTGATTGGTTGAACACATCACCCACCATGATGATACTGATTCGCCCAGTCTGTGTATGTGAGGTGCAGTGCGTGAAACTGAGGTGTTGTTGATCCATACAAAGAGTTCACCGATATGGGGTTTGGAGCGACTGGAAACGTTGTATTAAACGAGTACTTGCCCAACATAAAGACACGTGGATTTGCGTGGATCGTTAAACTTCTTGTTAGTTTCGAGTGCGGATACTAGTGGCGGGCGGGCCAGTCTCGAAGGCTGGGCCGCTGGGGGATGAATAACTCGAAGATCACAATATTCCATTCAATTTTTCGCATTGATGTTCAACCAAACAAACATTGCTTGACGTCGCATGAAGTTCCGCCAATCTTGTAGACTCGCAGTGTTCAAAAATTAAGCTTTTAAGTGTACTCAACGTTATTTAATGTAACCCCGTGCACGTACACCGTTTTTTGAGTTATTCACATAATCCACCCTATTGATTTTGGCCTCGAGTTATCCACCTAGCTATCCACGGTACACTAGGGCGGGGGCCCTAGATGTACTGATGCAGAAACGTTATGTCCGGGAGATCAGCCACCATTTGATGCAGGACGAGGAAGAACAGAGACGGCATATATAACCAGATCATTCGAATAGCTAGCGATTAGCGGATGTTTCTCTGTGGTGGGGCTTGGATGGGGCTCATTCAAGTTGGATATATTGCACAGTGCACTAAGTGAAAGAAGTAGTTCGAACGGCTTCGGACGCGTCCGAACTGGTTAAGAATGGGAACCTGTTCGGAGGTTCGGTCCAGCTACGCCGGACTTGTGACAGCCCACTCTCCTTGTACATATCTACGACGTTCTTTTGCTATAATTGAATACCTGCTAACTTTCATATCTCAATACATATTGATATAATGGCCATTCAATCAACCTGCATGTCGAGTGTTCCCGCCCACCCAGCGGCAAGTTCGAACCGAGCCAACGCTCAGTCCCAGCCCAACCACCGTTTTGTCTGATCTCACAGTATCTGCAATAGACGAAGCTGGAAGTACTTACAGTCGAATACTCACCGCCGCAGCTAGGCCAACACCAACTAACATGTATGAAGCACAACACATTTAGGCAATGCCCAATTCTCACGTGTACGAAACATGCTGAATCCATGCGTCTTCGCCGGCTGGCTGGACATACCGACACCTTGTTCTATGAAGGAGCTGACGCCACCGAACGCGCAAGTCAAGACGCGCCTTTTGTCCTCTTGTCTCATTCTGGTAATATCGAGGCCTGGTGGGAGAGGATCATCTAATGTAAGTGGTGTTTGGCTCTTCCTCAGCGTAAGGTTAACTTGAAAGCAGTACTCCTCTACCTTATATCAAACTGCTGCTGCTAGTTCCAACCATACTGAAGTCGGGGGACCTCCACGTCGTACAGACATGTGCAGTATTGTCATTTTTGGAGAAGCCGGAGCTGGTAAAAGTTCCCTGATCAATTTGATCGCTGAGACGACCATAGCGGTGACTTCCCCTGATACTGGGGGATGTACAACTGGAATCAATACGCACGAGATTTTGATTCCGAAGAATCAGAACGAGACGTTGAAGGTAAAACTTGTCGATACACCTGGTCGGTCCAGTTCGCCGCTCTTCGTGGTTATCACTGAACTAGATAACAGGTCTTGACGAGGGCCCTCGAGGTACAGTCCCAGATAAGGAAGCTCGAAGCATTTTGAAGGAGCTCATTCGAACTCTGATTAAGCAAGACGACATTCATCTCATCGTGTACTGTGTGCGGGCTGAGAGAGTGATTCGGACACTCCGCCGGAACTATGACTTGATTCACTCCCAAGTCAAGAAGAAGGTTCCAATTGTCCTTGTCGTCACATGTTTAGAATCCTATGAACCAGAGATGGAAGAGTGGTGGAGGGTTAACGAGCGAACCATCTCAAATGTCGGGATGAAGTTTGCTGGCCACGCATGTGTCACCACAGAATCTAAGGTCATGGAGCGCCGCAATCAGTCATACGATGCTGTCTGCAAGCTCATCGAGCAGTGCCGTCTGTCTGTACGGTCCGTAATCCCTATACTCCTTGTATCGTATTTTTCCCACATTGATAAGTAGGAAGAATATCGTCCTCTTTGGGCAGTCAGGGGCAGACAAAAGCTCACTTGTCAATCTCATGGCGGGAAAGGACGTAGCAAGCATATCCAATGACATGCAACTCAGCACAACGCAGTGGAAAGAATATCCCGTCGAATTCGGTGGCAACTCTTATAGGGTGTTCGATACCGTTGGACTCAGGGAACCACAGCTAGGGATCCCACAGTTCCTCGATGCTGTCGAGAATACCTATAAGCTCGTTCAGGATTTGGAGAAACAAGGCGGCATTGATCTACTTTTATTCTGCATGCGCGCAGGCGGACTCACTGCTGCACTTCAAAACAATTACCGGCTCTTTCACGAATTCTTCTGTAACAAGAAGGTTCCCATCGTTGTAGTGATCACGCACCTCGAAAATGAGGTCGAAGAAATGAATACCTGGTGGAAGAAACACGAGGCAGTTTTCCATGACCGGGAGGTCCGTGTCGCTGGTCATGCATGCATCATCAGAGGCAAATTTCCACGCTGGCATGAAGAATCTCGCACCACAGTCCGTAACGTTGTCAAGGAGTTCACTGCCGTCGGGCAGAAGCAAGCATGGGAAGGAGGAAACAACGTGTCGTTCATGCGTAAGCTGGGGGGGCTATTTGGGGGGAATGCGGAATCGCGTGTGAGGAAGGATATGGTCCCTCGCCTCACCAAGCGTTGCGGTATGTCTCCAGATGTCGCAAAACAGGTAGCTGATCGGATCAAGAAAACGTGGTGACTTCCCGTGTTCGATGGCTTGTATTCGTCCGGTTGTAGAGTTTTAAATTGTCCTTTTACATTATGATACATATTCTACTCAAATCTTACTTAAAGTTAGATCGTGTTGCTTACAAGTTCAAGTTGGTTCTATGTTTGGCCAACTTGCATGCAGGAGAGCTCAGAGCAATGTTCGGGAGCAATGGCATAAAGCTCAATGCGCGTCCTTTGCTTCTTCTGACAACCAATACTTACCAGGCCAAAAACTAGTAGCATGACTCTCATGTATGAGAAGGAAAAGGACGCGGAGCATGAACTGAGTGAGTTTCCACTGGCTGATCGACAGATAGAATTTTAACTCTAAGTCTCTGTCATGATATGGCCAAGCCTAAGAGGTAGCGGGCCTTGAAAGACTAGCGGATTCTAAAACCAGTCGTCATAGGAGAAACGAGGAGACGTTGTTCTTTAGTTTTGACCTTATCATTCCTCCACTACAGTTACTCAGTTCTAGGCTATTCTAGCCTCTACTATTCAAAGAGCATTTCTAGCGCATCTGATTTCGACTTAGAGTGTTGCTGACAGTCTCTGACCTGGGACCAGCTTCTGATGGCACCTGCGTTCTTTTCCGAACTCCCCAAGAAATCTCCTGAAACTGGAACGATTCATCTCCTCGACCGCACAAACTACTACTCTTTTCACAGGCACTATCGCAATACACGTCTTTCGTACCGACACCGTCCTCAAGTACCTAGATGCTAGCTCACTTTCTTTGCGGGATGCCCTCACATTATTTGAGAAAAGGAGGTGAGCACTGGGCCATGATTTAATCATTTGAAAGGCATCACCTGCAAATCTCCAGGCCGTAGAAGACCTTTTTGTCAGCTCCGATGTTACGTCGGCACCTATTGCTTTAGCTCTCAAAATATCATCTTCAGGGACGAACAAAGCCAAGACCAAGTTAGTCGGTGTCGCCTTCGCGGATACCAGTGTGAGGGAGTTCGGAATCATTGATTTCATCGACAACGATCTTTTCTCAAATCTTGGAGTGGGTTTACGTAGTTGCAGACCGTCATCGCCATCTCCTCATACTGGAGTAGTCTCTTGTCATACAGTTTTCAGTCAATGAAGCCATTATTCCCACTGGAACAACGGACTGCGACCTCTATTTGAGCAAGCTAAAAGCCGCGTTGAGGTGCGGCGTTGTCGTGACCGAACACAAACTGAGTAAGTCAAACATCCATGCGGTCTCAAGTCGCCTAGTTCTGGCAGGCTCTTAGGCGAGTTTACTGCGAAAAAAGCTCACAATATTATTCTAGCCGAGCTCCCTTCCTTCAATCCCGTCTGTACTTTTTACTTAGATCAGCTATCTTTCTCTGCTTCTGATCCTTCCGATCAGGGGCATACAAGCTACGGTGGTGAAGGAGGTTGTCAGCATTGCAGGTAAGATACTCTTTCACCGCTACCTTGCCATTCACAGATATATTTCCCATCATAAGGAAAACATCAGTTTCATTCCAAACGATGTGGAGATAGTGAAGGGCAAGATCGATCGCACTGTCACTGATATGTAACTTATGTACCGCCTTGTAGGCAAGGGTGAAATCTAGATCATCAGTAGTTACTGAAAAGTGGACTTCCGAGTCTTCAGCTGACGATGAAGACGTTATGATGGACGATGCGTCGCACGAAGCTCAGCTGGCTGGACTGCGGCAATGTGTCGAAGAGTTCAGACCACGCATACATAGAACAAAATGCGTGGGTACAGTCTGGTCATGTGACTCATGTCTTTTTGGCTCCTTGCTGTTTTATGTCCTTGCTATCTTCGCTATTATTACATACCGTACATAATCATACTGCTCTGGATCATTGTCGCGGGAGAACAGGTAAACGAATTTCTTTGGTTACACGGGCTGACTTACGAATGTGACTCCGATATCAATCTGAGGCTGGCAACTCAATTGAACTCGGCCTCTTACCCATCTTCGCTCAACCCCGGTGGGCAATGACATGCAGGCTATAGTGCTGAAGAGGTCGGAGATTGAGTATCATATGCGGGTGCAGGGCTTGGAAATTAATTTTTGCGCAGAATCCGCCACAGATACCCTTTGGCCTCGTTATGGACACGGACTCACTGCCAAGTACATGGCCGAATCCTCACCGCTGCAGCTAGGCAAACTACAGCTAACATGTACGAAGCCCAATTTAGGCAGCATGGTAGTATTCATGAGTTCGCGCAGCTACGCCCCCCAATGCCCTTCTCACGTGTATGGAACATGCTGAATCCATGCGTCATCGCCATCTAGCTGGGCATACTGACAACTTGTTCTAACGAATCGGGGGATAGCTGAAGGAGAGCTGACACCACTCAAAAATACCGAACGCGCAAGTTAAAACGTACTTTCACTTTCTTGTCTCGGGTTGAGTCATTATTACAATGTTGAAGCCTGCTGGGAGACGACCATCTATTGTAAGTGGTATTTGGTTCTTCCTTAGCATAAGGTTAACTTGAAATCAGTCCTCCACTACTGGAGTCGGGGAACCTCCACGTCGCACAGACACGCGCAGTGTTGTCATTTTCGGAGAATCCGGAGCCGGTAAAAGCTCCTTGGTCAATTTGATCGCTGGGACGACCATGGCGGTGACTTCCCCTGATGCTGGGGGATGTACAACTGGAATCAATACGCACGAGATTTTGATTCAGAAGAATCAGAACGAGACGTTGAAGGTAAAACTTTTCGATACACCTGGTCGGTCCAGTTCGCCGCTCTTCGTGGTTATCACTGAACTAGATGACAGGTCTTGACGAGTGCCCTCAAGGTGCAGTCCCCGACAAGGAAGCTCGAAAATTTTTGAAGAATCTCATTCGAACTCTGATGAAGCAAGGTGACATTCATCTCATCGTGTACTGTGTGCGGGGTGAGAGACCGATTCGGGCACTCCGCCGGAACTACAACTTGATTTACTCCCAAGTCAAGACGAGAATTCCAATTGTCCTTGTCGTCACATGTTTGGAATCCTATAAACCAGAGATGGAAGAGTGGTGGAGGGTTAACGAGCGAACCATCTCAAGTGTCGGGATGACCTTTTCTGGCCACGCATGTGTCACCACGGACATGATGACAGAATCTGAGGTCATAGAGCGCCGCAACCAGTCATACGACGCTGTCTGCAAGCTCGTCGAGCAGTGTCGCCTGTCAAATGAGACGGATGTTCACACTGAACCGTTACGAGGCGCTATTCACAGCGCCCCTTCAAAAATGGTTGCAAGGTACGTAGAATCCAGATAGGATCTTTGTGACGTATTTTTCCAACATTGATAAGTAGGAAGAATATCGTTCTCTTTGGGCAGGCAGGGGCAGGCAAAAGCTCACTCGTCAATCTCATGGCGGGAAAGGACTTAGCAAGCACATCCAATGACCTGACATCCTCAGGCTGCACATTATGTTGGCAAGAACATCCCGTCGAATTTGATGGCAAATCTTATAAGGTGTTCGATACCGTCGGACTCGAGGAACCACAGCTAGGAATCCCACAATACCTCGATGCTGTCGAGAATTCCTATAAGCTCATTCAAGATTTGGAGAGACAAGGCGGCATTGATCTGCTTCTATTCTGCATGCGCGCAGGCAGACTTACTGCTACGCTTCAAAATAATTACCGGCTCTTTCACGAATTTCTTTGTGACAAGAAGGTTCCCATCGTTGTAGTGATCACGCACCTCGAAAACGAGGTCGGAGAAATGGATGCCTGGTGGGAGAAATACGAAGAAGTCTTCCGTGACCGCGAGGTCCACGTCGCCGGCCATGCATGCATCACCGCTATCAAAGGCAATTCTCCACGCCGGCATGAAGAATCGCGCACCACGATCCGCAAGCTTGTCAAGGAGTTCACTGCCGACAGAAAGAAACAAGCATGGAAAGGAGGAGACAACCTGTTCGTGTCGTTCATGGGTAACCTGAGGGAGCTACTTGTGGGGAATAGAAAATCTGTGAGGAAGAATATGGTCTCTCGCCTCACCAAGCGTTGCGGTATGTCTCCAGGTGTCGCAAAACAATTAGCTGATAGAATCAAGAATGACGAGGTAGAAGGAGCTACTTGACTTACTGTGTTCGATCAATTATGCTCGTCTTCCTGTGGGTCTTGTCCTATATGTATCTTGATCTTTGTCCCGCAACATACAAGTGATTGCCACTCCGCGGCTCGTCTTGTCATTGAATGGAATTATGTGTGAGTTTGCTTCTACTATAGAAGATTTCCTTTGTACATCAATATGTAGTAGATTGTCGACTTATCCTGTGAAAACAGCATCTCCGTGCATAGTGCGTTGCATATGCGAGGCCCAGCGGGTTGCGGTGAGTATCGAAGGCGCGCGTGTAGCCGTTGCAGGGCAGTACTTCAACGCTGTATGACAGCGCGGACATGGAGTCCGTCCCAGACATGCACCCAGACTGGATGTATCTTGAACATCCACGTTGATGCAGAACTTTCGCAACTTCTCTCTGTCTCTTGCCATGATGCGGCCTGACGTCGACCTCGTCCATGCGTGGCATTCGCCTGCAGACTAGTGACCCAACCACTTGAATGTCCTGCAATCTCCCGCTGCCCACGCACCCAACCCCCAGCACTGGCAATAATGTCGTTACCATGCATTCTTTCTTCTGTGCTCTGGATTAGACTGGATCATCTCAAACGGTCCTCAGCCGAAGGTTTTGTTTTACCTCTCACCTTGCAGCTCGATCAATGAGTATCTACTGGTGAGCTCTGTTTATGGTAGATATATTGACAATCGATTTTTGCCTGTAGTGCAGTATAGTCATGCACAGGCTCGCGGACCGCAGTATAGAGGAGAGGTGGCGAGTTCCAAACCACGACAGTACTGATATTTCGGGCCACAAATTCCTTAATCAGTCATAGTAGATAATCTATAGACCCATCATATATGAATACGGATACAAAAAAAATCAGAAAGTACACACTGCTCATCGAGCAGGCCAAACCATTGACCATTGACCACGATCTATTTTACCACTAGCCATCGACACCAATGCAAACATTTTGTGTTTCGATGATGGGCGATGTATTGTTGGCAGCGACGCCGGGAGGCGGGAAACCGTAATGGCGTTTAACCGTCTGCAGGTGGGTGGTGAGGGTTGCAAGACAACACGGAGGCGAAAAAACCTGCCACTGATGCAGCCACGTGGAACGGAGGGGGAAGGTATCAGCAGGTACTGTGGAAGGGTATATCATGGGTCGACACGCATAAGTAGAGCAGTGGGAAGTAGGTCACTTGGCATGGACGACAACAGGAGGCTCTGAGCGGGCCACGAAGGTCGCGACTCGCGGAAGGTCATGCATCACGCTTTGGTGTCGGGGCCAGCGCCAACGCGATGATGCGAGGTGTAGGGTCGGTGATAGGGCAATGTTCAAGTTTTGGACACAGAGCGATGGACACGTCACACGCGAGGATAGAAGAGACGAAGACGACGGCAAGGTTTTGCAAACATTGGTCCTCGTTATTGTTGCCGACAAGGTTTCCGAGGTCTTCTTAGTTCCTGCACGTCAATTTACTCGTCACTTCTTCGGCATGCATAATATTATTGTAAGTAGAATTTGAGTAGAATATGTATGACGATATATTGGGAAGAACAATTTAAAAATCTACAACGGATGAGCACAAGTTGTCGAACACGGAAAATCAAGGAGCTCCTTCTGCCTCGTCATACTTGATCCTGTCAGCTAACTGTCTTGCGACATCCGGAGACATACCGCAACGCTTGGTGAGGCGAGAGACCATATTCTTCTTCGCAGGTTTTTTATTCCCCACAAGTAGCTCCCTCAGCTTACGTATGAACGACACGAACAGGCTGTCTCCTCCTTTCCATGCTTCCTTCTGCCCGTCGGCAGTGGACTCCTTGACAACGTTGCGGATCGTGGTGCGTGATTCTTCATACCGGCGCGGAAAATTGCCTCTAATGGCGGTGATGCACGCATGACCAGCGACATGCACCCCCCGGTCATGGAAAATTTCTTCGTTTCTCTTCCACCAGGCATCCATTTCTTTGGGCTCGTTTTCGAGGTACGTGATCACTAAAACGATGGGAACCTTCTTGTCACATAGGAATTCGTGAAAGAGCTGGTAATTGGTTTGAAGCGTAGTAGTGAGTCTACCCGCGCGCATGCAGAATAGAAGTAGATCAATGCCGCCTTGTCTCTCCAATTCCCGGATGAGCTTATAGGCATTCTCGACAGCATCAAGGAACTGTGGGATTCCCAGCTGTGGTTCCTCGAGTCCAACGGTATCGAACACATTATAAGACTCGCCATCGAATTCGATGGGATATTCTTGCCAACGCATTGTGCAGGATTTCAGATCCATGGATGTAACTGCTGCGTCCTTTCCCGCCATGAGATTGACGAGTGAGCTTTTGCCTGCCCCTGCCTGCCCAAAGAGGACGATATTCTTCCTACTTATCAATGTTGGAAAAATACGGCACGAAGATCCTGTCTAGATTCTACGTACCTTGCACCCATCGCGATATAGGAGGAGTGTTAAGGATGGTACTAGGGTACTGTAGCGTTTGGCCGCATTTCTTTTAAGTCCATACGAACGATGAACACGTTCCTTGCACCCACACGTATTCAGATGCCTCGTCGATCGGATTCTGACTCAAAATTTGACAATTCGCCTGCAGATTGCCGAACCGCATTCGACAAATCAACTCGAGGCAAACTCGTGTTGATGGTACAATTCGAGGAGTTAGAAGAGCGAGCGTCAGAGCCCCAGCGACTCCATGCAGCTTTGAGACAAAATAACACAGGCAGTGTCTGTGGCAATCGTACGATTCGTGCCGAGGATATGGTTACAGAAAGTTAGAAGGTGATAGGAAGATGGAGAAGATGCGAAATAGAGAGGCAAACGGACGACTGACATTCCTAGGCCTCAAGATTATGTCGTGGCTCAATTATGGCTTAGCTTCTTCAACTTCTCAATATAACTCCGACAATTAATTCCTAGTTTGTACCACAAGCAAAATTGGCCAGTGGAGTTCCAACTTAAGTTACGGCCGGAGGGGACCCGGACTCCACTATACATCACAAAGTGCTCGTGACGGTTGGACGAGTCTCGGAAAACGTTTTGTAAAGCGAATTGATGACTGATGGGCCAGTCGTTGGATCTTGAATTAGATCACCTCCTTCCGCAACGTCAGCAATATTGTGCTCAATGCTCATGGCTTCAAATTCAGTTTGCCCTATTTTGTCTCACTCTTCGTCGTTCGAAACTCACAGAAATGACACGTGGCTGACATACATATCATAGCGGGCGATATCGCGATTCCTTCTCGTGGGGATGGCGGGTGTGGCGCATGTCGAGCCTTCATGATGCCAAATAGGTGCTGGTGCGTGAGCTCGCCTGGAGTTGAACCTGATTTTCGAACTAGGAAGCGTTATCGTATGCTATCGAGCTCGAACATCGCCTGGACGTTCGTGCTTAGCACTGTTACTCATCCTTTATCCCTACTGTACTGGGAACATCAGCATCCTCGGACTTCGCCTATAAAGGTCTGCCTAGGGGAGACTAGTATCTATCATCATCGACATCCTCAAACCAACTCAAGCTATTCGCTACCATACCGACTCGGAAAAAGTTTGGACATTGTCAGTGCTACTTCCATCTTGTTCACAGAGTTATTGAGTGTACTTGTGAGTTGTTTGCTGATCTTCATCCATAGGCGCCGCCGTGCAGCTTCCCGTTCTCCTTGATCTTACCGACATGGACTGTGAGGCCAGTGGAGTCACCCATTGGCAACCTCGAGGATGTTCTTGGCTCTTTCTGATGCAACAGGGCTAGAGGAAAGGAAGGAAAGGAGGTTTCAATCATGGACGTGGGTCGGTTGACCACTGGCTGAGATATGTCGACTTCAGACACGGTCGGGGAAGCAAGGAAAGGCACGGGAGTGTGTTCCGGACACGATAGACTCTGGGGGAGTATGGTCCTTTGGACTTTGACCAGTTGACCCTCGTGTGTATGGGTGGTACCATGAAACTACTGCAGGGAGATATTTTGTCGGGTGATCTGCAGGGAGCAGGAGGATTTTGTTCAAAGTTTCGTTGTGATATAAAAATCCTTGCTGTTAGCTTTGGCCTCAATCTACTTAAAGAAAAACCATTATGAACAATGATATAACAACCTCGATCACGCAGATCCGTTTTGAAGCGTAGAATATACAGCTGGACACCAGTTTTAGTGAAAATTCAAAGGAGTTCATTAGAATCGTAACACAACCGTTACAAGCGAGAGAACGCCAGGGAAGTAACGCACAAAATCAACTCGCTATCAGTATTACAGCTCTGCTTCATTGTCACCTTCATCTTCGAGGATTGCATCCTCGCCCTCGTTATTGTAAGGCTGGGACTGGGTTCGACGGGCCCGCGATGAATATCGTGTCATCATACAACATCATACAGGCATGCAAAGAACAAGATCACGAAGAAGGGAGGGGGAAAATGCGATGAACATCAACAGGTCCGAGGGCGAGCCCCTGCGAAATCATATCATGGGTATCGAAGAAAAGTGTGACAACTTACAACCACGCAAACCATGGGGGACTCCAAAGGAAACGTAGCCTGAAATTGATGATACAGAACAACAATAGCGGTCTCCGCCACTGACAACAGGGTGAGTATCTTACACATAGCTGTCAGGGCCTCACGCCTGTACTCGATCGCCTCGCACTAGAACTATATTTTATTTCAATATGTACAACTGGTTCTTTCGCATCTGCAACGCATCATGCACGTAGTAGATTCGTTTTCGCAGGATAAGATGGTCGACAATCTACTACATATTGATGTACAGAAGAAATCTTCTATAGTAGAAGCAAACTCGCACATAATCCCATTTGTATGTTGTGGGACAAAGATTGAGATACATATAGAACAAGACCCACAGGAAGATAAGCATAATCGATGGAACACGCTAAGTCAAGTAGCTCCTTCTACCTCGTCATTCTTGATCCTATCAGCTAACTGTTGTGCGACATCTGGAGACATACCGCAACGCTTGGTGAGGCGAGCGACCATGTTCTCCCTCGCAGGTTTTCTATTCCCCACAAGTAGCTCCCTCAGCTTACGCATGAACGACACGAACAGGCTGTTTCCTCCACTCCATGCTTGCTTCTGCCCGTCGGCAGCAAACTCCTTGACAACGTTGCGGATCGTGGTGCGCGATTCTTCATGCCGGTGTGGAAAATTGCCTCTGATGGCGGTGATACACGCATGACCAGCGACATGAACCTCCTGGTCACGGAAATTTGTTTCGTGTTTCTTCCACCAGGCATCCATTTCTTTGGGCTCGTTTTCGAGGTACGTGATCACTACAACGATGGGAACCTTCTTGTCACAGAGGAATTCGTGAAAGAGCCGGTAATTGTTTTGAAGCGTAGTAGTGAGGGTGCCTGCGCGCATGCAGAATAGAAGTAGATTAATGCCGCCTTGTCTCTCTAGTTCCTGAATGAGCCTATGGGCATTCTCAACAGCATCGAGGAACTGTGGGATTCCCAGCTGTGGTTCCTCGAGTCCAACGGTATCGAACACCTTATAAGGCTCGCCATCGAATTCGATAGGATATTCTTGCCAACGTAATGTGCAGGGTTTCAGGTCATTGGATATGACTGCTACGTTCTCTCCCGCCATGAGATTGACGAGTGAGCTTTTGCCTGCCCCCGTCTGCCCAAAGAGGACGATATTCTTCCTACTTATCAATGTTGGAAAAATACGGCACGAAGATCCTGTCTAGATTCTACGTACCTTGCATTCATCGTGATTTAGGAGGAATGTTCGGGATGGTACTAGGGTACTGTAGCGTTTGGTCGCATTTCTTTTAAAGTCATACGAACGTTGACCACGTTCCTTGCACCCATACATATTCAAACGCCTCGTCGATCGGATAGTGACTCAATAATCGACAAATTCGCCTGCCGAGCGGCATTCGACAAATCAACTCGAGGCAAACTCGTGTTGATGGTACAATTTGAGGAGTTAATTCCTATCACCTGTTAGAAGAGCGAGCGTCAGAGCCCCAACACCATACAGCTTTGAGGTAAAACAGCTCCGCAAACGTACGATTCGTGCCGATGATATGGTTACAGATAGTTCAGGAAGATGCAGAAAATGTGAAATGGAAAGGCAAAAATGCGACTGACATTCCCAGGCCTCGAGATTATGTCGTGGCTTAGAGCTCCTTGAGGCGTGCTCAGGGCGCTTAGTTCAACTTCTCGTGCACGTGAAGTGTGGCATTTGTATCCGACAATTACATAATTCCCATGCAAAATTGGATCACCTGCACGCCTCGACCGTGTCACATTAACTTGAACATCGATGGCAGTTCAAATTTCAAACTGCCGGCCGGAGGGGGACTCCACGTGTATATTATATGTATACATCACAAAGTGCTGTACCGGTACCAGTACGTAAGCTTGCCAGTTTGAATCTGATTTTTGAACTAGGAACTCGAACATCGCCTGGATGTTCGTGCTCAGCACTACTATTACTCATTCCTCATCCACTGGGAGCATCAGCATCTCACAACAGTACGCACCGTTATCTCTTCCTTCTGGCGATGTAGGTTTCCAAGTTGTAGACTGGGGGTGTGCACGACACAGAGCAGCACGAGATCATCGCTTGATCGCAATTTTCAAAACATACGAGCAAAAGTCAACAAGTCTGTATCTATCCAGTCTTAGAAGGAACGACTTCGTCTATAAAGGCCTACCTAGGGGAGACTAGTATCTATCATCATCGGCATCCTCCAATTCAACAGCTCAAGCCATTCGCCACCTTACCAACTTGGATAAAGTTCAGATATCGTCGGTGCTACTTCCTTCCTGTGCACAGATTTATTGAGCGCGTTATCGCAGGCCGTCTGTTAATCTTCATATATACGCACATGTTCCCGTCCTCCTTGATCTTACCGACATGGACTTACGAGGCTAGTGGGGTCACCCATTGGCAACCTCGAGGATGTCCTTGACACTTTCTGAGGCAACAGGGCTGGAGGAAAGGGAGGAAGCGAGGTTGTTAATCATGGACGTGGGTCGGTTGACCACCGACTGAGATTTGTCGACTTCAAACGCAACAGCTTCTGGGGGTATGTAGCGCTTTGGACTTTGACCAGTGGCCCTCCGCGTGTAGGGTTGGTACCATCAAACTACTGCATGGAAATATTTGTCGGGTAATCTGTAGGGAACAAGAGGGTTTTGTTCGAAGTTTCATTATGGTATAACAATTCTTACTGTTGTCTTTGAGCAGTGTACTGGTGTGTTGACTGTGTCTTCGATCTACATATAGAAAAGCCATTATGAACGATGATTGATGATCGATTAGCTCTGAGATCTGATGACGCAGATCCGTTTTGAAAAAAACATGCAGGGCACCCTCACAGTGAACATTCAGAAGGGTTCATTAGTTCGAATTGCACAACAACCAGCATCTGCGATACGGTCCGCCGAAGGGCCATATCACGGGCTCAAATACAAAAGTAGCCCCTACGACGCCAGGGAAGTAACGCACAAAATCAACTCGCCATTAGTATTACAGTTCTGCTTCATTGTCACCTTCATCTTCGAGGATTGCATCCTCGTCCTCGTTATCACCACCTTCATCCGGGACTACATCTCCTGAATTTTGCGGTAGTTGGGATGTTTGAGGCGCCTTCTTTCCACCATCACGCGCAGCAGTTGTTATATCTTCACCGAAAAGCCGCAAACTGAGCGCACTACGAATGGTCGATGGATTACGCAGGGAAATTAAATAATGAAATATTTCAAACGAACCTTTTGGCCTTCTTGTCGATCATGAGAGTTACAGACACATTGGACTTCCACAAAGGTAGAAGGAGGTCGTGTGACAGCCTGTTGATGTCAGCTAGATGTATGCACCAAAGTATAATGTACCTACGTCGAATCATTCGATTGACCAGCTGGGAATCGGACAATATGACTCCCAGGACCTGCAACCGGACGTGAGCAAGTCTATTCAATGGTAATTGTAAGAGCCATACTTCTGTTCTCAATGACAGATCGGAACGGGTCCGAAAATGATGCGCAAAGCGGATAGTACGTCATCAAAAGAGTCTTCAACGTCGCAAACTCAGCGTCCAATATCACGCTCGGGTCGATATATGGAAGGACGACAGGCAGGCCTTCACCAAGAACGCGAAACTGCGCTTCGAGCCCTCGCCCTGCCTCTTGTTTGGTGATGACCTTTGTCCCGCTCGTCATCAGGCGCATGCGAGTGTAGTCATTGTTCAGAATGACAGCTTTCACGAGCTCGTTTGTGAGATAGAAAGACCGTACTGCATCGCCTTCCGGATTGCGGACAAGGACGTTTGATGACGGGAAGCTGGCCGTAAGATCGAGTTGATCTCTGTAATGATATGAGTTGGGGTTTGAAGGTCACGGCAATGATGCAGAAACACGCACATGCAGGATAACAAGGTCGGATCATTGGGTTCGAGGAAGGTATAGGGCATTTCCTTGAATGAGGGATCTGAGAGCTTGGGTTTACCCTTGAACGTAGCCTTTTTCGTGTCGGATGCAGCCTGCACATCTGCTTCGACAGTGTCCAACACCGGTGGGCGTGAACTATCGTCCTCGGACTTTGGCGTAGGCGGAAATGAAGCACTTTGTTGGGGTTCTGGCAGACCACCAAGATCAAGCTTCGCCTTTTTGGCTTCCGGAATATTAATCTCAGCTTCCTCCGCATCTCTTTTCCTGAACAAACGTAAGAAATACTTGTGGACAATATGGCGCTGGAACTTACGCTGCAACATTGATATGACTACTTTGTCGCGGCTTTCTTTCGAGTACAGCAACGAAGAATCCACCCGTATCCTGAAGATGGGGATATATTCGCATGCTTGTGAAACCTAGTGGTCAGAGGGCGCTGTGATCGAGCAGGTGAAGCCTACCAGTGCCGTAGCTGAAGGGACTCAGCGTTGATAGGTGGCCAGTGGGTCTCCGACATCTTGCTGTCTGCTCGTTGTTCCTCCGTAAGGGTTTCATTGTAGGCATCCCAGGTTTTGAAAGTTGTATTTATTGTGCGATTGACGGTGGGTGCCCACGAACTTATGCCTGGTCGTCTGACTAGCTCCGGCAACTGCGCAGAGACATCGATCAACTGGAATTCTATATCGTGCATCAGCATACTCCAATAGTCAACCAGTAACGATTTGAAATCACTCACCAGGGTTAGAATTCAAAGCAGCTGCTATGACTGCTTCGTTCTCGACGGGGTTTAGCGAGCAAGTCGAATAAACAATGCGACCGTCAAGCTCCAGCATGCGCATGGCCCGCTGCAGAATGCGGGTTTGGAGGCTGTCAAAGATGAGCTGGTGAAGGATGGGCGCATGTACGGAACAGACCTGTGTAGGCCATTCCCGTCCATAGGCTGCCAGCGCTTCCATATCCCAATATTCTTTCGTAGCGTGCCGTCACCACTGCAAGGTACATCGCATAGAATACGATCAAACAGGAGTTGATTCGGTGACTTTTTGACGCCACGGCGAGGATCCGTGGTTGTGACGGGAAGTCTTAGGACAGGGAAAATTGATGCATCTAGATTCGTGACCATAAAAGCTGGACTAGGAAGACGAGCAGATTGGTGAATGAGGAGGTGCGCCCGCTTGCTGTCGCTGTCGTTCGCTATCAGAAGTCCTGGGGGAATAGAAGTTGCTGTTGCAGTGTCCTGCGAATGTAGAGCTTCCAAGAGTTGTGCTGTCTAAGGTCCATCAAGGACGGACGCAATGGCGTAACAAATGGTTTACCTTTGAGCCAGGGGCCGCACACGTGTCGACGACCTGCCGAGTTACGGTTTGTACTTTGAACATCACGGAAATAGTCCGGCATACTTTACCTTGTGGTGTGGCTGGACATCGAGGAACAATGGTGGAAGCATGCTGACTGCCTCCTGTCTTGATATATTACCCTGTTACACGCATCATAGACTGTGTGATTCGGGGCGAAGGATCACGTACGACTTCAGTCTCGTGTACAAGGAAAGAGTGAAATTTCTTGAATGCTTGTTGCTTCCTCAGAACTTTCTTGGACACGTTGAATTGCCAAGCTAAGTCTTCTGGATACCTGGTTAAGCATAGCGTCAGTCTCAGTCATTGCGCATACATAGGGAACATGCCGCACCAAGGAATTCGAGACGGAGGCGGCACAACATCACCCTCAAAAACCACATCGCTCAACAACGGCACATAAGTTTTCTTGATGGCATCATTGAGAGCATGAGCAATCCTAACGCCTCCATCAATCGAGTTGGTATGGAAGAATGGAAAGGCACGTACTCTCGACTTCCGGCGATGCGGAAGGTGGTAGGTAACGGGCGTCTCAGTGCCTCCATGAATTGATCCCATTCCTCCTCAGGAATGATGTACTGAGCCTTGTAATACGAGCTGAAGCGCTCATTTTTCATATCGCTCTTTTCTAGCATACCACGATCGTCATCGTCGCGCGATTTTCCCGCTCGGCCTCCTCGTCGTTTCTGAGAAAGGGAGTAGAGTGGAATTCATAAATTTCTGTGCATGAGTATGGCTCGAGACAGAAGTCCTTGATCACAGACCACATACCTTTGACCGAGTCATGACTCCTTTGAATTTTGGTCGACAACAGAGAACTAGCTGTCCTTGGGTTAGAAATACGGCAAGATCCTCTACGTTTTGCGGGATATACAAACCTTACTTTGATCTTTGCAAATTGTGAAGATAAGGAAACCAACTCTAGGGTTAGGGTTTCGTTTGATCCCCTCGTGTGCCAATAACCGTGACCTTGCAAGTTGCAATCAACTTTGAAAATTTGAAATTCGAGCAGCGGGGTCTTACCCCAGTGAGGCCACCAAGTTGCACGCGTTATTAAGATATGAGTTGCTCGAGTCAAACTCTGGCGGCTTTCGTCTTTGTAACGCGTTCGACGCTGAGACTCCCAAAGTCAAGTCGAGTAGCAGAACGGCTTGACAGTTGTAATCGAGCCGCAAAACGACCTCAAACGACCAGCTTATTCGCTCCCCAGCAATTGTATCAGATTCAGGACAGAATAGTCATATATACTACACCTCCGCAGGCCTCCCCATCGTACAGCCCTACCACAAGACGAAGCACAAACAACTCATGGCCATAGGATGTATCCATCTCCGACCCTAACGTGCTTGTTGAAGTGCTTTACCGCCCAATTTTGTTCATAGTCTCGATGCTACGCATATGATGTTGACTGCTTTCGAGTGTTGCGTGGGCCCTATCAGCTTCGAGCTGTAACTGATGAGTATAGTGTTTACAGACGGCCTGACATTTGTTTCTGTGCATGGTTCTTATTGGATGCACGCTAAGGCACGCTAGCAGCATCGACAAGATATCATAAGCCGATTCCATCACCCAGTTTCCCAGAAAACTGAGGCTGAGACTGCGAGAACATGCAAGTACCGTCGTAATCAGGGGACTAATAATTATTGATCAAACCTCTCCAGCATGTTACTGGTTACAGTCCTTAACTCCTTCACAGCAATGGTGATCGCCTCTCCCTCCTCTAAACCCAGCATCTCCGGTCTCATCTTCAGTTTCCTCTCCAGTTGTATTTCCTGCAGTCGCATCTCTCGTCGCATCTCCTCCAGAATACGATCCACCTTTCCGATGAGCTGCTCGAGATCAGATTTGGAAGCAATCCGCATATACTTCTTTGTGCCTTCCACGAGGACATGAAGAAGCTTGAAACAGCCGCAAATGCCATAGGGAGAATAGTTCCACGCGCTTTTCATCATGTCCCACCACTGCTGCTCTGTAACAGAATCGAGCGATGTAACCGATGTCTGTTGAGGTGCGATTCGGAGGAGGATACCAGCCAGGTAAAAGGCATGCTGTGCGTGTGATTTGGGATTACCATATTCTGGGATCATGCTAATGCACCAATCTATATGGTTATCCACATATAAATAGGGGTGCCAGTCGGAATTCCCTGCGAGGGCATAGACCAGTTCGAGATAGCACAAGTCGCGACGATCATAATCAAAGTAGTCAGAGCTATCATCGACGGGTGTGGGACTTGGTCGCGGACAAAGCACGGATAAGATAGCGGGGGAAAGCTTGGTCAAAATCATGTCACGTAGCCTCGCATCATCAATGGCATCGATTGAGGCCATTTCTTCTCGGGCACTGTGAGCGGCGCGAAGGGCGGCATGGCGTAAACTGTCAGGCATGGTACTGCCCATGTAGGTGATGAGCCTCTCGACGAACAGATGTTGTTTGGCTGGGCTGCAGCTCACTCCCATGCTACCCAGTAGTAACATGATGTCATATGCCGCTTCATAGTCGCCAGAACCGATGCAGTCGAGGTAGTCCACCAGCCAGTCGAAGTCTTCTGGCGAGTGGAAATCACCTTTGCACCAAAACCACCCATCCCACACCCGGGTTGGGTCCCGAGATACATTGGCAGCATTGAACATGAAGTGCAGTGCATTTTGCAGAGCGTTCAACAAATCCCAAGGATAATCTTGTTCGGATGACCTCATTCGTGAATAAATCTTCCTGCAAACGTCCAGGTTCCGCATAATGTCGAAGGAAGGACTATAGCGATGTTGAGCACACTCGAGCATGGGACAAATAACGTTGAGGAGCTTCCATGCCCGGCGTGTAACTCCTGTACTGTCTTTGTCGAGACGGCCTCCATCCCATGCCCAGAGAACTTTTTGGAACTGCACCAAAAGGGACTCCCTGGGCCGAGGTAGAGCAAAACTACATAATTTACTTGTTAATCATGGCAGAAAACCACCCAATGGATCAATCACACCTTTTATCAATCCGAACTATATCTTTCTTGTCAACCTGAACCCCAACCATGACGCAAGCAAGAAGAGTGCAATTGGCTATGATTTGATTCGACGGAGGGGATGGAGAGGATAGTAGTTTTGATATCACGTCTATAGCGAGTTTTTCTCCGCCTTCATTCACTTGCCCAGTAACAAAGTGATAAGGAAGAATATGCGACAACCGCTCGGGGACGGAGTCGGGACAAGCCCCTAACCAAAAAGGAAACTGCATATAGACATCTTCCGAAACACAAAGATTGCTAGTGGTGGCGAGCACTACGTCGTCGGCTGTACGCGTGCCGCTCGCGCTCATCTGAAGAAACATGTGGTAGTCTGTTCTCCTGCGGCCAAACCATTCACCAGCGCCAAGAAATTCACCACGGCCAGGATATGCCTGAAGAACACGCCCGTAGTATAGATGACTCAAAGCCATGGTACATGCCGAGGCCTTCTCCTCCAACGATGGTACGATTTGCCTCTGAATGTCGACGCAGCTTGCAAAAATGTCACACAGCTGAGGCAGTATGTCCGAGACGTCAAGATCCAGGGGCCATTCGACCTGTGGAACAAGGTTGGCAGCGGCGAGAAATACTTCAGGATCCGTAGATGTTTCGAGCAGCCACTTGATGCTAGGTGCTTCGAGATCGTTGGTGGGTATGTCTGGGAGGTCGAGGGTAAGCGTGCATGCCTTCTCCGCCAAAACATCCGGTCCCTGGCCGAATAATTGTGCTTCCGAGTCTACAGCTTTTGTCGAAGGGTGCGGGACTAAATGACGCAGCCCTTTGTGAAGCGCGGCGGATACCAGCTGATGTGAGCGCCGTGCGAATGCGCCAGCATCACGCACAGGGGCTATGGAGTATAATGAGCACTGTCTTTCTTTTAAAGTAGGAAACGGAAACGTCACCTGCCAGTGCTTCGGACATTCGGGTCCAACCTGATCTGAGGGCACCAAGCAGTCGTCGCAGCACACCTGACAACAGACAACAAAACGGTCAAAATATGACCATGCGTAAGAAAACATAGCTCACCGTGCGCTGAAGATGCGAGCTGTTTCAGATACCTAAATGCTGGTTCGAAGATCAGGCGTAAAAGTCCTGTAATATTGATTCAGATTGAAAATAAGCACGAAATTTTACAAATTGGTCTTACTGTCGATACGCAACATGCGCAACACTGTAGATATCGGCGTCTGGAATGGACAGGAGGGAGATATCAAACATGCCATCACTGTCAGTGACTAGAACAGAAATCCGAAGACCGTTGTGGCGATGATGACCCAGGCAACACTCGGCTGCTCGTACCACATATTGGCGCTGAGGGCGATTCCAAAGAGAAGAAGGGAGATCTGAAGCAAGACCGGAAAGGACTGCACGACAGCATCAAAATACCATGTGATGAGGCCGTCGAACTTCTCTTGTCTGCGTTTCCCTCGTTCCTCCTGGGAGCCGCGGCCATATCGGTTCGACTTGTAGTACCCCAGCCACTGCTTGCCTAGTACGGCCCCGAATACAGCGAGCAAGCTCATGGACAAGCTCGCATATGCAATCATTTGGATTCTTAGGGCCGGCCTAGTCACCGACCATGTAGATGCCGGCGTTGCGGGTGCAGACCCCGCTGCAGCGAGGTTGCCGAGTCCGATATATACGAGTTGGGTGAGAAGGACGTTCGTAATGTCGCTGGGGTTTGGAGTGAGATTGGCCTCCATCGCAACGATGAAAGATGTGCTGACAGCAGAGAAAAGACCAGACTGATCAAAAATGAATCTCAAAACGAGTCAGAGATGAACTTGTGAAACGTACGAAGACCAATACGATGTCCATGTCACTAGTGTATCGCTCGAGAAACTCGCCGTCGTGTTCCTCCGCGACTCTTTTGTACACCCCCCAGAAACGAGAGCGGTGGTCCTTGCCATTCTTCGAGGCAATTGTCGAGTCCTGGAGAACATCCAATACTTGCTTCATAACATTTGCTCTGCGTGTAGGACGTCGTCAGCTGTGATCGCTCAGCTTATTCTTCGCTCACAATTCGCTTAGACTTGGCTGGTCCTTCTCCGCCACGACCTTTTCCTCCTCGCTAAGACAATTCGTGAGCTTGTTTGAAATCACCATTGATAGGGGCTTACGGAGCTAAATTGCCATCCAGTGCAACTTTGGAAGTACTTTCTTGAACGTGAGGTTCTGATAGCTGGAAAGGTCCAGTGTTCGAGCTGCAGTTCTGGTGAGCAGTTACACAGAAACATCAGAGCAGAACCACTTACATCCCTGATGGCAGCACCGCCGAAGGTTCACCATTTTCCTTCTCGGCACCGTCAGTGCTTGATGCTTTTAACATGAGGAAGTCGGAGCTATAGGTGTGTGGATCCAAAGCCAGTGGAATTGAGAAGAGTCTGAACGGACAGAGACAAGCAGTGGTACACAGCAAGCCGGTTAGGCGCCTGCATCCATCACGAACACGTGAAGAACAAGTGTTGACGCTGAGGGTGTTCGTGAGCGTTATCTAGACCAGTGAACAATGCCCTGTGAGACAAGTCTCCCATAGTCAGACCGAAAGACAGTCTAGTTGGTAGCCTCGCAAAACATAGATATGCGCTGACCCGCCTCAACCGTTGCAGACAGTATGAAACGGTCGGACCAGTCCAGTAGGTCATCCAATTAGGAATGACATGTCATGCATACAAATAACCTCATGTTACGGTGGCTACGAATACACAAAACAACCACTTGCAGGTCGTTCTTAAGTGCTAGGTAAACTTGGGAGATCACATAGTGACGATGGCAAGCGAAAATCATGCACATCTGGTAAAGTGACACTCCACAAAAATGTTCAGAGCATTCAAGAAGCGAACAAAATTCGCAGGAATCAGCCCAAGAATATGTAATCTGATTGGGACTTTTGAAGATAAGGTCTAGGGTTAGGGTTCTGTTTGAATCAGCACCCTCAGTTGCGTTCGATCTCTCGAATTTCAATAACTTTGCCATCAGGCTTATGCAAGGAAGCCCGACTCGAGCAGCGGGGTGTCGTATCTAACCTCGTGGTGAGGCCATCAATCCGCGCGTGTTACTAGGGTGTGGGCTACAGCCAGGCTAAGCTTTCACCTTCGACGAGACAATTCGACAACAAGCTTCTTCGCGGCTCCCCGGGACTCAACTGCATCAGGTGAGCACAGATATCATCCGTCGGGCCTTCCAATTGTACATGCCTACCACAAGACGAAGCGCAAGCAGATCATGAGCCACTGGCAGTGTACCCATATCCGACCCTAACTTGAACGTGCCTGCTGAGGTGAATCTGCGTTCCTGTGACCGCTTTCCAGTATTGGTTGGGTTCCATTGGCTTCGAACCTTTTTTTTAGTGCTGTAACTGACGAATATGGTGTTTATAGACCCAGGACCTGACATTTGCGTCCGTGTATGGTTCTTATTGGATGCATGCTAGCAGCATCGACAATATGTCATTTCCCAGATACATTCATCGTACTGTATCCCCTCGGACGTCTTCGAGGAATTTGCTACGGAGGTATGTATCGCTCGTATTACTCGATAACAATACTGAAGTCCTCGTAGTTCCAGACCCGACGTGCATCCTACAAGGTTCCTCTCGCATCGCTCCACAGCGGCCAGCAGTCGAAGAGCCTCCAAGCTGTAGGGGTACGTATTGTTTGAACAGGCAGCTACGCTCTGCGAAGGTGGTTCATGTCCTTTGGATCATCGACTTCTCAGATCTAGTAGAAACCGGTTCCATCGCCCAAATTTCCCAGGAACGAAGCCTGAAAGTGTGGAGCCTAGTATGCCAGGAAGTGCGGACGGCCTATCGAAAACACGATCATTCTCGAAGCTGGGTAGGATGACATGGAGCTCGATGAAGGAGACGAGGACGACGTGGGGGAGCACGATGCTGATTCGCTTCTGGCGGACAAACTCGTTCATTGGAGCGTCGTGCTTCTGCCTCGACCGAAGGAGGGCGATTGTGGTATGGAGGCGATGAAGAACTCATTTTCACAAATCTGCGTTTGACGCCCTGTCTTTGTCTCTGTGTATATTGATGAAGGGATGTGACTGGGCAGCCGAGCGCAAAACCTCGTCAGTGATAGTGTCTACTTTTAACCCCGTAGAACAACCCCCTTTCCCGCTCGAATTTACATGCTGATCTCCCAAATATCCGTATCTTGTGTCAGTTTTTCCTCATGCCTGACTTGTGTCTACCAAGTCAGAATAGACTGATTATCCGATATCGATTTCGTTCAGGTCTTGATACTCATCTCCCGCACTTGCACTTGCACTGCCCCATCCCTTCCTCTGATTTCAGGACCTTAGCACAACATGCAAGCACCGTGATGATTAGGGGACTAATAATCATCGACTAAACTTCTCAAGCATGCCGCTGGCTACAGTCCTCGACTCCTTAACAGCGGCAGCAACTTCCTTGGCCTGCTCTAGCTTCTCCGATTTTCCGAGAATTTGATCTACGTCGCTGATGAGCTGCTCAAGATCTGATTTCGAAGCATTCCAGCTATAGGATGATTCGCAGCACTTTTCAATCACGCCAATGCACTGATCTATATGATGATACCCAGACAAACTGGGGCGCCAGTTGGAATTCCTTGCGAAGGCAAAGTACGTCATGATTTCCTCGGTTTAATGCTTGCCGCCCCTTTTCTAATACATTTTGTTGACAGGTTTTCGACAATAACCTCGTAGAATATGGCGAGATGGTTGAGTCGATGCGAAGGACTCATAATTATGCGATCAAGTCTGACTATGATGAGCGTCTGCAAATAAGCATCTGGAGGTTCATATCACGCCCATCAGAATCTTAGCGGACAGGACTGACATTTTCTTGGATCCGGGATGGTCTTGATGCTGAACATCGTGCAACCGGCAAGGATCTCGACAAGAAGCTGTATCTCGAGAATTTTCAGAGCTACGGGCACTGCTTCATGTTGACGAAGAATGTACGCTCGCCGTACTGCGACACGTCATCAGCTCACATACCTATCAGGATACGAAAAATATCATGGGGACAACAAGTATATCAAACTTAGGACCGTCAAGAGAGGGGTCCACTTCACGACTAAGAAGCTGAGAGCACTTTCTACGGGTCCTTAAGAGACTACGCATGAATACCTGCGGACGCAGAGCAGGCTGGTGAAGGAAGTTGTTAGTACTGCATGTAAGATATTCCTTTCACTGCTACCTTG
The DNA here is from genome assembly GCA_016628065.1 of Suillus lakei. Lineage (NCBI taxonomy): Eukaryota > Fungi > Basidiomycota > Agaricomycetes > Boletales > Suillaceae > Suillus > Suillus lakei. The sequence goes on from JABBWA010000170.1 coordinate 34,774, forward strand.
CCACTCTCAGACGCCCTTTCCTTCACGTAGCAACATATACACCTGTACTAGAGAACCTTGACCACGGCATCGCGCACCTAGACGGGATCTTCAGGTGAGTCCAGTCAGCGGAGCTTGCACATGTGATAACGATCATTCAGTGTCGCTCATGTTTCTCTCAACGTTCCTGAGCCATACGTGAAACCAAGGGTCTCAGAGAAAGGCAAGTCCCGGAGAGGAGGCTCGATGCAGGAAGTGATTGATGTATTACCAGGTGCCGCCTCAGCTACCAGCAGCATAATATTATGCGATGCACGGCACCCTTGCCTTGAAGTTCAGGACGACATCAGTTTCATTCCCAACGATGCGGAGATAGTGAAGGGTAAGATCAGTCACATTGCCACTGTTACATCTCTCATGTGCCGTCTTGTAGGTGAGGTAAAATGTTGCTACTGTGCCATCTAAACAGAGCTAACCTACCGAAAGCCAGTCTAAGCATGGTGTCCGTCAGGCGCGTCAGCTATGTCCTTGTTCACGGACGCCTTCTCAACCTATTTCACACAGCTTAGAGTTATCGTTCTCGTGGCACAGACTGGATGTTTTGTTCCTTACTCGGAGGTCCGATTTTCGATTCTGTGCTGTATCGGGCAGGTGCAGGTGGCAGTCAGTTGAAGGGCATCTGGACTTTCATGGCTGAGGTGCTTGAGACTGTGTCAATCTTCCGAGTAAATCTGGTACACAAATCTTTCCTTAGTCTGGCTCCTGTTTAATATTTGGTCTGCTACTCAAGGCTCTCTTATTATCATCAATGAGCTCGGCTGCGGTATGTTTTCTGTTTTTGACTTATCTTCAGGAACATCAACATATGACAGATTCGGCCTCGCGTGATCCATATCGGTGTATGGGATCCAGTTTTCTTTCCTGGAATCGTATCTGACGGTACCCTTTGAAGGCATATGGCATCCTACATCCGCTGTTTGCTGCTCAGGTTCACGAGTTGACTGCCATGGTCCAGGGGTTTCCCCACTTGCAAACGTCGACGTCGCAGTTCATGTAAACCAAGAAGATACGTCTGCGTCGCGTGAGAGTGATGTCACGCTCTTGTACAAAGTTGAACTGGCAAGCGTGTTTGATTTTCTTCGAACGTAAACCTCTCTGAAACTTTTGGATGAAGGCGTTTCGGACCAAAGCCTCGGTGTCCACATTGCCCAACTTCCCCGAGAATGTGGTCAAAGTTAGTCCCGGATATAATTGTTCTATAATATCCGCTGATCATGTTCTGGCTCGCATAACGGAAAGCTGATGAACTAGAAGATTTTGCGTTTGGTGATTATTAAACAATCTATTTGTCAGGAATCTATCACGCTGACTTTGGCTGTGCAGGACAACAATCGGAACCCGAGTATTCGGACGAAGTCATCGAGGCATCCAAATCATCGAAGGGTTCTGAAAAAGTGGACCTCCGAGTCTTCAGCTGATGATGAGGCTGAACTGCGGTCATGTGTCAAGGAGTTCAGACCACGCATGATGGAACACAATGCGTGGGTATAGTACTCGTGTCTTCCTGTTTTTTTTGCTTTGCTATCGTAGCTATAGGCGATAAACGATTTTCATTGGCCATTGCTGTTGTATCCTCGCGCAGAACGGGTAAACTCATTAGCTAAACAGGCTGACTACGCTCTGGATTGACTCTGATATTTGTTGCTTGCAACTTGTAGCAGGAACTTGACTACAATCGCAGGCCTCTACCCCATTCCTGGTGGACAATATTAATGGCCTGCAGTGGCGTGCAGTTCATAGTACTAAAACGAACGGAGATTGAGTCTTGCAGTTACGTATAAATATCATTTTAGATATAGGTAATCGCCCACGGACCCCCGGCAGTACTCACCGCCAAGTACACATCCGAATTCTCACCGCTGCAGCTAGGCCAACTGCAGCTAGCATGGGCGAAGTCCAATTCATTTAGGCAGCATGGTTGTATTCATGAGCTCGCGCACCCAATGCCCGGTTCTCACGTGTACGGATGAAAAACATGCTGAATCCATGATACAGGCTCGAGACAAGTGACGAATAATTATGATAGCGTGATGAGCGAAGAGGGTCTGTGGGGGTGCCACGAGCAACCAAACAATAGTGCGACAGATAAAGGGGCTACGACCGAGGACGAGTAATACTGCCCAGGACGGTAAAGAAAGCTCGAGCGTGAAGATAAATGTGAGCATGCGCGCGATAGAGAAGATGAGCACGAGACTTAAAGGGGCAATGAACAAAGGAATCCTGACACGGTATAGCACGAAGGCTAAGCCAGCACACAGCCAGTGAAAGCGTTGTGGAGCGTCTGAAAGACTAGGGCGACAAACATAATCAAAAGCACGGCTCAAGACTACGCAAATGAGCACGCGGTCCACGACGGTGAAAAAATATACATGCAGTTCAGGGTGGTATCAATGAGCATGCAGTTCAGGGTGGTATCAATGAGCATGCCGCTCACCATAGAATGCGGGGCATGAGGTTCATTATAGCGAAAAAAAAGAGCATTGAAGTAGCGCAGGGCGGTGAACGTTGAGTACGCATAACAGCGGAAACGAACCGAAAGAGTTGTGGCCGAGCAAATCAAACGAAAGTTGCCACACATCGCCAAGTTATTACGGTAGTATTGGGTAGATGGTCAAGGGAAGGAATGCAAGCAGTATCGCAGGTGATGTGCACTGGGATTCGGGAAGCGGGTAGCGGGTAGCGGTAAATTAAAAATAAATTAAACCAAGGCCTCGCAGCGGCAAGATAAGAAAATGGAGGATGAAGGGGCAGGAGATTGAGCCCAATACCAGACATGGTAACTGTGCGCTCGAGTAGGCACCAGAAAAGAACAGAGGAGAATGAGAAACATACCGCAGTGGCATGAGGGTTGCGCATATGGCGGAGCTGCCATGCGCAGAAGGGGTTGTTGAATGGGGAGGGAGCTAAATTTCAAGGTGGTAATTTCCGGGTATGCTAGTAAGCGCCGAAACATGACTCTGAGGCATTCCAGTAATTAATGTGTAGGGTTTCTGGATCAGCGCTCAGCGCTCAGCTGTGGTACGGATTCGGAGGCTGAATGTGAATGTGAATACGAGCGAGCTATTGTATTTTCGAGGAGTACGAAATGTTGAGTGGTTAAGGAACAACAACAAATATTATAGATGAATTCTGATGTAACTCACGATCAGGTTCCTTCCAGGCACTCCAGCCAAGTACACAGCCGAATCCTCACCGTTGCAGCCAGCATGAACGAAGCCCATTAATGTAACCTTACTAGGCAGCATGGTTGTATTCATGAGCTCGCGCCCAATGCCCTTCTCACGTGTCCCGGGAACATGCTGAATCCATGCGTCTTCGCCGTCTGGCTGAACATATTGACACCTGCTCTAATGAATCGGGGGATAGCTGAAGGAGAGCCGACGCGATTCAAAAACACCGAACGCGCAAGTCAAGACGTACCCATCGCTTTCTTGTCTCGAGTTGAGTCATAATTGCAATGTCGAGACCTGCTGGGACACGACCACCTAGTGTAAGTCGTGTCTGGCTCTTGCTCAGCATAGGATTAACTTGAAACCAGTCCTCCATCCCAGATCAAAATGCTACTGGTTCCAACCATACTGGAGTCCCACGTCGCACAGACACGTGCAGTGTTGTCATTTTCGGAGAGGCCGGAGCTGGTAAAAGTTCCTTGGTCAATTTGATCGCTGGGACGAACATGGCGGTGACAGCCTCAAGTGTTGTGGGATGTACAACTAGAACAAATGAGCACGAGATTTTGATTCAGAACGAGATGTTGAAGGTAAAGCTTTTCGATACACCCGGTCGGTCCAGTTCGCTGCTCTTCGTGGCTATCACTGAACAAGATGGCAGGTCTTGACGAGGGCCCTCGAGGTACAATCCCAGATGAGGAAGCTCGAAGAATTTTGGAGAAGCTCATTCAAACCCTGATGAAGCAAGGTGACATTCATCTCATCGTGTACTGTGTACGGGGTGAGCGAGCAATTCGGGGACTCCGCCGGAACTATGACTTGATTCACTCCCGAGTCCAGGGGAAAGTTCCAATTGTCCTTGTCGTCACAGGTTTGGAATCCTATAAACCAGACATGGAAGAGTGGTGGAGGGTTAAGGAACGAACCATCTCAAACGTCGGAATGACCTTTGCTGGCCACGCATGTATTACCACGGCGATGATGACAAGATCTGACGTCATGGAGCGCCGCAACCAGTCATACGACGCTGTCTGCAAGCTCATCGAGCAGTGTCGCCTGTCTGTATGGTACGTATTCCCTACATTATTTGTATCGTATTTTGCCAATATTTGATAAAGTAGGAAGAATATCGTCCTCTTTGGGCAAGTAGGGGGAGGCAAAAGCTCACTCGTCAATCTCATGGCTGGAAAGGACGTAGCAAAGATATCCAGTGACCTCAAACCCTGCACATTGTGCTGGCAAGAATATCCTATCGAATTCGATGGCGAGTCTTATAAGGTGTTCGATACCGTTGGACTCAATGAAACACAGCTGGGAATCCCACAGTTCCTCAATACTGTCGAGAATGCCTATAGGCTCATTGAGGAATTGGACAGACAAGGCGGCATTGATCTACTTCTATTCTGCGTGCGCGTAGGCAGACTCACTCCTATCCTTCAAAGAAATTACCGGCTATTTCACGAATTCCTCTGTGACAAGAAGGTTCCCATCGTTATGGTGATCACGCACCTCGAAAACGAGGTCGGAGAAATGGATGACTGGTGGAAGAGAAACGAAACAAATCTCCGTGACCAGGAGGTACATGTCACTAGCCACGCGTGCATCACCGCCATCAGAGGCAAATTTCCACACCTGTATGAAGAATCGCGCGGCACGATTCGCAACCTTGTCAAGAAATTCACTGCCGACGGGCAGAAGGAAGCATGGAATGGAGGAGGCGGCCGGTTCGTGTCGTTCACGCGTAAGCTGAGGGAGTCACTTGTGGGGAATGGGAAACCTATGAGGAAGAATATGGTCTCTCGCCTCACCAAGCGTTGCGGTATGTCTCCAGATGTCGCACAACAGTTAGCTAATATGATCAAGAATGAGGTAGAAGGAGCTACTTGACTTCCCGTGTTCGATACCTTGTGCTCATCCGGTTGTAGGCTTTTTATAAATTGTCCTTTCACACATCCTTTGCGGTGTGTATTCGGCTTAAATTCTATTTACAATACTCAATACTTATGCAAGTAGGTTAGACTGCCGCCCGCGTATAACCGTTACACCAAAAGGTAGGATACTGAAAGCCTAGCATATACATTGATTATGGGAACTCAAGTAAGCCAGCATGCTTACAACTTATATGCATCAGTCTTTATGCGTGTACGCACCAAAGCAATGTTGAGAATTGGGGCGCGGCAAAAAATATAAAAGGAAATTATAGCTGTGACGTAACTGTGACGTCCCCCAGACCTTCAGCCACATTAGGTTCGCGTCGCGCGAGGAGGAAAACACTTGTTCCGCATCGTTTTACAGTCGTTTGCATAATGGTTTAGACAACCGAATTACTCTGCTGATATATTTGGTCATGTTTTCAGTACAAACACGTTACACTTGTCACGCTATGCAACCGCTATGCAACTTGCACCGCGGTCTGGATTCTCGAAGTCGCCGTCGCTGAACAAAGGACTACACAGAGTGCTGGAGCCATGCCCGAGTGCCGCGGGAGTCCACGGAAGCCACCCGTATGAGTAGTAGAACATTTTATACCTTGCTCATCTTCATGTTGTGGGTCCCCCAATGCAGGGACAATCTCTAGTTCATCACGTTCGAGTGCTTCCTTTGCGATCATGTGTGTGATTGCAAGATTTCGAAGGGTACGAGAAAGGGTAGCAATAGACTTCAATGTTGCGTGTTTCAGCAAGGCGATCTTGAATTTCATCGAGAAACATGGTGGGATTAGCACTGAGAAGCCCTTAAATGTATGTGAGATCTCCAGCTTCCAATTTACGATGGCGGCCAGTGGGTAGAACAAGTGGATTATGTAGAGATCCATGATCATTGTATAGTTGAAGGATGTTGTACACAGTTGCGCGTGAAAGGCCTGAAAGCATCACAACTTCATCAATAGGTTGTGCATTTCACGGTACCAGATGATAACATGTTCACACAGCTGTGTAGACATTGCTACAGGCATCGTCCACCTGGGTTACCCAATAAGTAAGTATTATTATACTGGGTGATCAAGCGCCTCGCTAAGTATTACTTAGCTTAGTTGCATTAAATCCCAACACCAGCATTAAACCTTGCCCTAAATAATGTTTTACCTTATGCTACCTAGTAAGGTATTCTCGGAATGAGCCAATATAGTTAATTAATGTATTAGGAATATACAGAGCCTAAATTATGTAGGCTATTCCCACAACACCTTCTCCTCGACGTCAACAGTGAGCTCACCCTTGTCAACGTTGAGCTCACTAACGGGGTCGTTCTCCTCTACTTCTGCTCTGCCTTAGCTCATTCATCAACGCCAAGGTCCCTTCACCACCAAATTACCCGTCCTACAAGCAGATCAGTGTCAACACGCCTGCTCTGCCTTCACCCAGCCATTGACGCTAAGGTCCCTTCACTGCCCCATCACCCGTCCTCCTCGAGGATCAACATCAACGGTGAGAGTGGGCAATCCCGCTGTCTGCGATTTCTACTTACAGTCGCACAGAGGTCTCCTACTCCCTTATCATTATCACCATCGCATCACCTCCAGGCTCAATGTCAATGGTGAGAGTTGGCAATCCTGCTGTTCGCAATTTCTACTTACAGTCGCATGGAGGTCTCCTTGGACGTTCATCTATTACCATCGCCTCTACCATTGTGCTTCTCCTCACGGTCAGTCTCAAGGCTGTCCTGCTTACACTCACACCGTCTCGCTGCAGGACCATACTTCTACTTCACTTCCCAACATGGCCTCTCATGGTACAAGGGCCAAGAGAGTGGGCAATCCCGCAGTCCACAACCTCTACTTACAATCGCACGGAGGTCTCCTTGGAAGTTCATCTATCACCATCTATTTCTACCTTATGAGTTCCTTGCCTTCTACTGCTATGCCACATTGCTCTGTGTAATTTATTTAATGATGCAATGATCAATTTATTCTCGCAACTGTATTTGATAGCATTTGACTCTGTCCAGCCTGAGTATACTAAGTATTAATCAACCTATAATGTGCATTGAGGTACAGTGAGAAGCCTCAAAGGCCAACAGTAGATGGGCCACTGAACAGTTGATTTAAGTGGGTGAGAGTACCGTCAAAATCAAACAAAAAATCTGAGTCACCGTGGAGTCCATTGGCAGTATCAAAGGCAGTGGGATCGAAGAGAGTAGGATCAAAATCCAGTGGCATATCACCAACTGGGTTGGGAGAGAGGCCATTCCCACTGGCGGGAGTAGATGCCAAAGGTTCAGTATGAGTAGGGCTGCCCGCAGGAGCGGGGGCAGGTGGCACGGGTGATGTATGGCTTGCGTTGTCATTGTTGTCAGGAGCGGGGGCAGGTGGCACGGGTGATGTGTGGCTTGCGCTGTCGTTGTTGTCTGCGTTGGTGTCCAAACGAGTGCGAGTGTGTTTCTTGCCCTTGTCTGAGCGGGTCCGACGACAATGTTCGATGATTGCACCACTGTCGAGTTTTTCGTTTCGCTCGCAATGAAGTCACTCAAATTCCTCATTCTCCAAACGTCTCCAGTGAATCTCTCCAGACCTCCATTTCCATTCGAGCATCTCCAGGTCTGCGAGTGAGCTAGACACTTTGCTGAGGTTCTCAAAGGGAATTTCATCAGGCCACCCTATGCAAACGACAAGATAGCGCTGAACAATGTTGCGCCAGTAGTGAGCCCATTGCATCTTTGCATCTGGGTCACCAGTGATGTTCTCTGAGATTGCACAAGTTAGATGAGAGAATGGTTGAAGAGCGGTGCATGACTCACGGAGTTTCTCGTTAATTAAGTTTCTGATCGAGCCGCGAATATTGGAACAACATTTTTGATGATTTTGAGCAGCACCTAGATAGATTCAGTGGCAAATTCATTAAGTACTAGCAAAATAACACTCACCACATATCCCACTCATCGCGAAACCTTCCATCTTACCAACAAGGTCTTGATTGTCAACGTTCATGACGGACTCCATGAAATTTTCAACGCCATGTGTTGCGAAGGCAACCCCATGGAGTGGCAGGTCGGTAGAGCTGCACATCATGTATAGTATCATTTCCGCGCCTGTTCGGGATCTTAAGCTATTTAACTGTGAATTATTATAATTAGTATTGTTGAAATGAAAAAAAAAATGCCTACCTCATTCTCGACGGCCTTGAGGGTCTGAGTAACATTGTTGACCTTTGATTTGGTGGATATACGAGTGCTGGTAGTTTTCATGGCCTTGAATTCCTCGTACTCCTTCAAAATGCTCACTTTCGTGTCGTCATCAAGTTCGTGATACTCGGTGCAATTCTCCTGGACAAGGTCTTGCAGGATTGCCTTCCCAGACAGTCCTGTAGCATAAAACAAGTCAGTGGTAGAAGAACTGTAGACACAAAAAGCACATACCATTTTCTTTGTCCACGGTCTGATTTTTCTTCCAGCAGAACGCATTCCACATGCTCGATTTGGCACGCTTCGTCTGCAAGAGCCCTTGACCCATATGCAAGTCCTGCTGGACACAATGAACGCTCTTGCCGTTAGAGGACGCAATCGTCTTGATGGATTCATCAATGTGAGTCCACGCATCGTCAAGCGCGGTGTGGGAAACTACTCCACAGTAGGCGGATATAATGTTAGGTCAAATGCTATACCTGCTGCTTCACTTGCAAGGCAAGGACGTTTGACCCTAAAGGGGTCTGCTACTGAGATAAGTCTGATAGTTAGTATCGAAGGTCACGGAAAGGTAAAGGAACAAGTCCGAAGGTATGTGGACCAAGTCCGGAGGTCAAAACGTTGGGTCCGAAGGTATACTACCAAGTCCGAGGCGCGGGAAAGCGGGTCCGAAGCTTCGGGTCGTCGGGTTACAGATAATAGCAAGGGAATGAGTTCGGAAAGCGTCGGACTATGTCCGGAAACAAGGGAAAGTCAGGGAAAATGAATGGCAAGGGTTTCGGGTGTGAAGCAGGTGCGGAACGGGTGATAACCAGGTATATTCAGCCAGGTAACAGGTAATGACAGGTATGTGACCAAGTAGATGGGAAGTCCCACCTACAGTAAAGTAATGTGCTTGGTCGTACTACCAGTCCTATATAACTAGCTACGTAGAAATCCAGAATATCGAAAACAGGAAAACATCAGGTCCGGTGATAGGTAAACTAACATGAGGCGCTGCGGACATGTGAGAACACAGGTAATAACGCTGTATACTGCATCAGCCATGGGAAATAAGCTACTACACACCTGTGGGGTTTGGACAGAATGGACAGGACATAGGATGGACGGGTTTCCGAAGGTATGCGAGCGGGTCCAGTGCATCTCCGGCGGGTCCGAGGCTCGGAGAGCGCGGGAAAGCGTCGGGTTTGAGCGGGTTTCATCGGAGATGACTGGAGTGACTGGTCTGATGTCCGGATAACTGGGCTTTCGACATACTCCGTGAATTGGGCCTCTGCAGGGCTGTGGACAGAATGTTCACGACAGCGGTCTTGAATAGCTGTTCATTTCTTGCGGTGAGAAGCTGTAAGCAAGGCTCATGCTTCCTTGCTTAGTTGAACCTTTGCACGGCGACGAGGTGCTGGCTGAATACGCCTTGAGTGCACACTCAATGTGTAGAATGTCTGTGAGCTCATGACCTGCCATTCAACACGGATCAGCAATGCAAATTTATAAGTTTCAAAGCACAAACATATGCAAAACAAGTTGTATAGTACGTTAACCGCGATCTACATTTGCCGAAGAATTTATCGGAACATCAATATGCAAATAGAAGACCAAAAAAGTATAGTGCGCACAAACAAACCAAGATCCCAAGCACCTGGAACATTTTAGTTAACGTTGATTTCGGCTGTGGCTGTCATTAGTTGCATCCTCAGACTAGAATATTAAGTACGTACTGTGATTGCATTTTTGCGCCCCTGCAGGTCAGTGTTAAGTGCAGTTGTCAGAAGCACTGCCTGCTCGAATGTAAGGTCCCACTTTGGAGACCTGAGGACGGCCTCCCAACAGCTGCTACGTACAGTTGACATCAGCTCGCGGAGCTTCGGAATCAACTCATCGCCCATCTTGAATCGATCCAGAACCGCATCAGTGCTTGGCCCAATGCTAATAATTGGACCATCAACAGTGAAGGGCGTGAGAGTGTTACCCAGTTGAACATTCTTCGGGAGCGAGAAAGCATTAGCGTGTCGACGCTGACGAAGCTTAGCACTGCCAGGAAGAGCAGCACTGGCTAGTGCAGTTGTGTGCTGAATAAAGCTTGATTGCGGGCGACTCAGAGTGTCAGAACTACCTTTTTTTTCGATGGCACGAGTCTCAAAGTTGTGGTGTAAAATGTGTGGAGGATGAGCAGAGCATTGGATGTGTGAGCTGGTCAGGACCAAAGGGGCTGGCAAGGCCTGAGACCCCGTCGGATCCACCTGAGGAGCTGGATCTAGGTATATACAGTATTAGGGTGATCAATTTGCCTTGAAAACGATAAAGACTCACAGTGATGGGGAGGTTGAATGCCTTCAATGCGGCACCGCTCTGTGAAGTGTTGAAGGTGGTTTTTAGCTATCTGCTCGCAGAATCCTTGCACAAAGAGTGAGACGTCCCCTCCAACCTGTTCTGGGTGCTCATGAAGCTCGCGGGGAGTGACATAGACGTTGACGGCAATCCGTTCAGGTGTCAGACTGTCTCTTGCCTGAGACCCAGGACAACGGATAAGCAGTGAGATTCCGCCGTCCAGGTGGTCTTGCATACAAAGCTGCGACAGATACTACAGTGAAAAAATGTGCAGGCTAAGTTGAAAGGAAACTCACTGCATCGAAAACATCCTCAAGCGCAGCTTCTACAAACTCCTCATGTGTTATCATCCTCTCATCCTGGGATGTCAAGACCTCATTGAACTTGATATATGTATGAAGGGTGAAGTCCACCAGTGGTCTTTGTGTGATAGTGGGAGCCATCTTGATGTGAATTGTGCCTAAGCAAAGCATGAGCTGCGGCTTGACGCTCCGCATTGCTGAAACCCAGCACAAAGGCGTCAGAATGCAGAGCCGCGACACTGGGAAGAGTAAAGTGTGGCTTTGGGCAGAGGTTCTCTAAACCGGCCATATGAGAAGACTCCTTGTCTCCAGCGTGTCGTGGTAGGGGTTGTTTCAAACATTTTGGTGTTGACATGCTGGTAGGTTGAATCAGCAGAGAGTCACTGGAGGCGAAGAACAAGAATAGTAGGCGTCAGATTGAGTAATGCGAGGCACCTGTAAATGTATGCCAGTTCTAGATAAGAAAACCGATGTTTTAATAAATAACGAGTTGAGGTGGATAACTAGAGAAATGAGGACTCAAGGTATGGTGTATATTGGTGCACTTAGGTCATGCATCGTGAGTAGCCAGTGAGTGGTAGGGGGAGATCAATCAATAACTTGAAGGCCCTATGAGGTTTTGAGTCTACAACGTACATATGATTCAGATACACTGATTAGGCTGCGTGTCACGAGTACCTTTAACAAACCACTATTCTTTCCTCAATCGCCCTAAGAATCCTATGAAGCGCCAACACCCAGCGCCTACGAATGAACCTAAGATACGAGTAAACCTCCCTATGGCAACTATTCCCCTTGCCAGATCAACCAACGTCTTTGAAGTAGTAGACTTGCCCACAGAAGAGGCTGATGATAAAGACGACGATGTATTCTATGAGTTACCAGATGAAGAAGAGTTCTATGACTGTAACTAAACTATGTTCATTTCAATGTCACGTGACTTGATAAGATTAGATACCAGACTCGATAAAGATATGATTAGTAGTTACGATTAGATTAGATAACATCACGTGATAGAGTCACGTGATCCTTCCATGACATTCTACGACCTTCCATGGTACGACTCCATTTCTATTTTATGATTGGCTAGTTAGTTAGGACTCAGATTCAGTCTCCATCTCAATAGTAGTATATAGTTAGGACCGTTTGTAGTCAGTAGTTCTTTAGTTCAAACCTCTTGTATCTGCATTGCAGCAATCCAGGACGTACCTGCTATCATCCTTTTCTTTGTTGTGATATCCTTTGTTTGAGTCCTAGTCTCTGCCCTTGCGTGCAAACGTTATAGGGGTTGTGACATTAGGTTTGAACTATAGGGGACTCCGACTCGTCTTACTCGTCTATCCTTTGAAACTTTGGCCTGCTAGACCAGCACGTTGAACTTTCAAACGATCCTATCTCTCTGGTTACTTTGAACGTGTCGCCCAGCATTACTGCCCGGAACACCTTCAAACTAACGCGTTACACATTTATCTTTGCCCGTCTTAACCGACGCGACCTTTTTCCCATCACACCTTTTGCTTCATTTGAAGCGCCTTCTTAGTGTTACCTTTTCGTAGTTAGTAGACCTATACCAGGCCCCGCCTTACATTGCGGCCGCTAGTATACGGAGGAGGAGCAACCTTAGGTGCTTTATCCGCGACCTCAGTGCTGGCCCAAGACCCTGCCTGCTGAGCTCTACGAATACCTTTCATCTTTTACGATAGTTTCCTTCGTACGCACGTAGTTTCTCCAAGAGTATTTAGAACAGTTTTCTAGCTTAGCCAAGCGGATAAACTCGCAGAAACCGTACAGACTTGTAAGCTTCGGCTGGAAGAGTCCTGTTACCGTTTGCTTGTCTTTTGTGGAAACTTCCTAGTTCTGTCACTTGCGGAGAAGTAGATTTACGTACTCCTTTGTAGTTAGTAGTAAGGAAGTGTCAGTGGGGATATTACCAGAACCCCTTGACCCTGAGTAAGAAGGAAGATCCGATCAGATATCGGGGACCACTCAGTTTTCCCTTTACGTACTACGTTTTCCCTTTCCCTTTTCACCATCACTCCTATCCGGGTGGACCGTTACGACTAGTCCACCACATCCCTATTCCTTTTTTGGAAAGACCGTTACGACTAGTCTTTCATCTTCTTTATGACATTGTAAATCGGGTTCCAGAATACAGCTGGTACGATGTCAAAAAAGACGTACTCCTTTCGTGATTTCTGTGCCATGGATGAGGCTATGAATGGACCTAGAGAGTCCTTCACATGTTACAAATGTGGAAAGCCTAATCACATCGCAAGAAATTGCAGAACTCCGACTACCTCCGCGTCTCCACAGAGAGAGACCTCCACACCTCCGAAATGGTTCAAGGATTTCCTAGCTCAGGAAGAAGCAGGGAAGAAAGAATCAGAAGCACCCAAATGGTTTAAAGACTTTGTAGAAACACCACGAGGCAAAGAATTCTTGGCTAAAGAAAGAGCCGAATGGGCAGCAATTGCCAAAAAGAATTCGGAACCACCTGAATGGTTTAAGAAGTGGGCTGCTACTGAGGACAAGAAGATCCGCGTAGAACCAAAAGACAAATCAGGCAGTAGATATTCGATCCTAGCCAGTTTTGAGGAAATAGAAGAAGTGCATTTACGATCAAAATCAGAGCACTTCTATATTCCCATTATGTTAAAAGGAAAGAACAGATCTGTAGATTTGAAAGCACTTGTAGATTGTGGAGCATCTACACTCTTTATCAACGAGAAATTTGTCACGAAGAACAAAGTCCGTTGTAGAAGACTTGTGTGATCTATTCCGGTCAAAAACATTGATGGCTCGTTAAATGCCGCTGGATCAATGACACACTTCGCAGAATTAAGTCTGAAAGTAGGAAACCATGAAGAAGACAAAGCAGCATTCATGGTAACAGACCTCGGAAGTGATGATGTCATCATCGGCATAGATTGGCTACGATATCATAATCCGGAAATAGATTGGAATGCAGGAAAGTTCGCACTTACATGTTGCCCGGTGAAGTGTGAAACTAAGAAGGAGAAAAGACTCCGAAACAGGGCTGAAAGGAAGGTACTACCAAAAGAAGATGGTGTACCTGGTCTGATTCCAATGGAGGAAGATGATGAAGAAGAAGCTCCGAAGAAGAGGGCGACGTGTGAAGAGGTAGAAGATGAAGAGAGTCCGGAAAGTTGGATTCGATATAAAGCCTCGGTTGCCACGGAGTTGAAGGTAGCAGATGACGCTACAAAAAAGAAGCAGACTATGGAAGAGATGGTTCCTAGCTGGCTTCATGAATACCTGGGAGTGTTCTCAGAAGAGGAATCGAAGCGATTTCCTGAGAGGAAGAAGTGGGATCATGCGATAGATCTCAAAGACGAAAGTGATCTTCCACTGAATGCGAAACCCTATCCCTTATCACCCAAAGAGATGGACACACTGAAAGATTGGCTGAAAGCAGAAACTGCACTGGGACATATTAGAGATTCACAATCCCCAGTAGCCGCGCCTTTCTTCTTTGTGGCTAAAAAGGATGGAAAGTTGCGTCCAGTAATGGACTATAGAAAGCTCAATGAGAAGACGGTTAAAAATGCATACCCGCTGTCAATCTTCGTTGCTGGTCTGTTAAAACCTTCAACAAAAATAACAAACCAAACAACGCTACTGGTCAGCGGTTCCTGTGCTCAGAAGGCTGGTTCAGTAGTTGTTCAAAGGAGTGGTCTGACCCTTGTAGTACTCCAAACACTTCGAGTGGTTGAAGGTTTAGATGTGTGAGTGTTGGAATAGACGAAGCTGCACACAGGGCAGCTGACTGGAAGGAATACTGGAAGGAATACTGGAATGGAATAGACAGAAGCAGTGTGACAAGGTTCCAGGTGAACAATGTCAAGGAAGATGATGATGATGAATGAGGACTGAAAAATGCGAAGCCTATCTGAGGCTTCAGAGGGGAATGGACATAGAATGTGAACTGGATGAGTTTTTTTCTCTGTAGCTAAAGTACAGGGTTTATATAGAGTATAGTACCTGCGTACGTCTGTGTATGCAAAGCAACGCTCCAGGCAATGAGTAGGGCAATGAAGAGGGCAATGAAAGGGGGGAATGGAATGAATGTGCTGCGCTTCAGGGATAATGACTGAGCAATTTCGAAAAATAGAACAAATCCTATGCATAAGAATGGAGAATGAGTCATAGGGATAAAGAATGAGTCATAAAGACAAAGAATGAGTCAGAGAATGAAAAAGCGATGATAAAGCAGGGCTGTAACCATTACAAACCATGACTCATGACCTGAGTCACCATGACCAATTGCTATGCAAGCATGACAAAGTGCTGTGCGGTGATGATGCAAGAGCTGTGACACAGCGATGACGCAGCATATGGGCAGTGGAGAATGGAATGGAGTGATGATGCTATGATGCCATGATGGTGTGATGATCCGAATGCTCTGCTGCAGAGATGTCATGTGGTTGTTGGTGCAGAATGTCGACATGCAGGGATCATGGGATATACACAGTCTGTAAGACGCTTCCCCAGCATGATAAAGGGATTGGTCATCTGCATAGGGACTTGGTGGTTTGCAATCTCTGGTGAGCGTTAGGATGGAATGGGATGGTGTCCACAGTGATCATGAAGGTGAGGTGCGAGTGGATAATGGTTTGAATGGTTCGACAAATATAAACCACTGAAGAGGATTGGAAATGGTAGGGTGATGAGGACAGGATGAATAAAGACGCGGTTTTCGACATATTGGTGCAATTTGGCATGGTCTGGCTGATGCTGAGGTTGTCTGAGAGTGTAGTGGGTGAAGATGGGAGAGCGTTGGAAGCGTGTGAATGGGGGAAAGGTGAATAAACCTCGTTGAATGCAAAATGCCGTAAAAATGTGGGATGCTGTAATACTGTTGAAAATCGCTGAAAAAATCGAAAAATTAAAGGAAAGGAAGGGAAACAAATGAAAAGGTGAGTAAGGAATGATATGGGAAATGAAGATATAAATAAAAAAAACCATGTTCTCGCTACCAAACACGTTTGGTGCGTGACACCGCTACCGAGATCTCAAGATTTAATTGATGCTTTAACGGGCGCAACAATCTTTTCAAAGATGGATGTATGATGGGGGTACAATAACATTTGCATGAAGAAGGGAGATGAGTGGAAGGCGGCCTTCAAAACGCCGTTTGGTCACCATGAACCAACCATAATGTACTTCGGTTTGACGAATTCCCCGGCTACTTTTCAAACTATGATGAACGAGATATTCAGAGATTTAATTGATGGAAAGACCATAGTGGTCTATATCGATGATATTCTTGTGTTCACAAATGGAAACCGGGAGCAACACCGAAGTGTCGTAAGAGAAGTACTCAAACGACTAAAGGAGAATGACCTGTTCTTGAAGCCTGAGAAATGTAGCTTCGAACAGTCTAAAGTCGAATTCCTTGGATTGGTAGTGGAGAATGGCGAGATTTCCATGGACCCTGTGAAAGTAGAAGGAGTAATGAAATGGCCTGTTCCCAAATGTGTGAAAGACATACAAGTGTTTATGGGATTCGCCAACTTCTATCGAAGATTCATTTTGGGGTTCTCGGACATTGCCAGACCAATGAATGATTTGCTAAGAAAAGATGTCAAATGGGATTGGACGGAGAAGCAACAGAAAGCCTTTGATGAATTAAAGAGGCGATTCACAGAAGCTCCGCTCCTAGTAATGCCTGACGTTGAGAAAAAGAAAAGAATAGAAACCGATGCTTCCGATTACGCATCTGGTGCAGTACTTTCTCAATTGATGGAAGATGGCCTTTGGCATCCCGTGGCATATTACTCGAAGTCTATGAACGATGCAGAAAGAAATTATGACATCCATGACAAAGAGTTACTTGCAATCATTCGAGCGTTGGAGGAATGGAGGCACTATGTGCAGGGAGCACCTCACCCAGTGGAGATCTGGATGGATCATAAAAATCTCGAGTATTTCATGATGAGTCAAAAGTTGACACGAAGGCAAGCCAGATGGAGTTTATTCCTGGCGGAGTACGAATTTACGCTCCAACATAAGCCCGGTGTTGTTAACGATAAGGCAGACCGTCTTTCTCGGAGATCAGACCATAGAGGGGGGGTAGAAAACGACAATTCTGACCGCGTTTTGCTGAAACCGGAGTTTTTCCAAGCAAAAGCTGCTAAAAGGGGACAGATTCTAGTGCAAGGAGAAGGAAATTTGCTTAAACGCATAAGGCAATGCACAGAAAGAGAACCCGAAGTAATGAAAGCGTTAGAAACGCTAAAAGCAGCCCCAGTGCAATTACGCAGAGGAATTGAAGAGTGGAATTGAAGAGTGGAATGTAGAGGACGGATTGGTGTTATTCCGAGGATTGGTTTACGTTCCAAACGATAGAGAGATCCGCAGAGAGATATTGGAATTGTTTCACGACTCTCCACCTGCTGGACATCCTGGACGAGCCAAAACCTTAGAGTTGATTTCCAGAAACTATTGGTGGCCTTCGATGACAAAGTATGTCCATGATTACGTAGATGGTTGCGATCGATGCAAACAGACAAAGGTTTTCCCAAAACGACCAACGGGACCTTTACAGCCAAATGAGATCCCAGAAGGGCCTTGGCAGACGATCACATGTGACCTTATCGTGGATTTACCGAAGAGTGAAGGATTTGACAGTATATTCGTGGTCGTTGATCGATTCTCGAAACAAGCTCATTTCATTCCCACCGTAAAAGAAGTAGACTCGAAAGGAATTGCCGAGCTATTTTTGAAGAATGTATGGAAACATCATGGAACACCAAAGAAAGTGATTTCGGACAGAGGAACAAACTTTGTGTCTAAGTTCATGGGAGAAGTATCGAAACAATTAGGTGTAAAATGGTCAGCATCGACCTCCTATCATCCCAGAACAGATGGACAGACCGAACGCGTAAATCAAGAAGTCGAACAATATTTACGCATGTTTGCATCCCACAGACAGAACAATTGGGTATCATGGTTATCAATTGCAGAATTCTCACACAACAATGCGATCACCGTAACAGGCCACAGTCCTTTCAAAGTTCTTTATGGATATAATCCCGATTTCACGATATCGCCGAACTCCAACTCCCTTATTCCCGCCGCAGATGAGCGAATGAACCAAATGAAAGATGCACGTGATGATGCAGAAAACACTCTAAAGATGGTTAATGATCGAATGAAAAGATTCTATGACCGAGGAGTTGCAGACGCACCGCAGTATAAGAAGGGAGACAAGGTCTTCTTGGACGCAAAGAATATTAAACAGCGTCGTCCAAATCAGAAGTTATCAGACCGACGTCTTGGGCCCTTTGAAATACTAGAGAAGACCGGCGAGGTGAACTACAAATTGAAATTACCACCATCATATCAGATTCACCCAGTTTTCCATGTAGAACTGCTCACCCCATATCATGCATCCCAATTGGTTCCTCATCCACCTCCGAACTGACCACCTCCAGAACTTGTTGACGAAAAGGAAGAATTCGTCGTAGAAGGCATACTTGATAGCCGATTATTCCGAGGAAAGCTCCAGTACCTAGTAAAATGGGAAGGATATCCGAAAGAGGAAGCATCATGGGAGCAAGAAGAGAACGTCAAAAATGCTCCAATTCCTGTAGCGGAGTTTCATCAGAAGAATCCCACGGCTGCCGCTTCGAAACAAATTAGGAATTCTGTCCTTAATACCGCCGATTTTCGAGCTTGGAGAGAAAAGAATATCCGACCTTCATTCATTCGCGATGACGCTCATCCTAGAGAGGGGGTAATGTCACGAGTACCTTTAACAAACCACTATTCTTTCCTCAATCGCCCTAAGAATCCTATGAAGCGCCAACACCCAGCGCCTACGAATGAACCTAAGATACGAGTAAACCTCCCTATGGCAACTATTCCCCTTGCCAGATCAACCAACGTCTTTGAAGTAGTAGACTTGCCCACAGAAGAGGCTGATGATAAAGACGACGATGTATTCTATGAGTTACCAGATGAAGAAGAGTTCTATGACTGTAACTAAACTATGTTCATTTCAATGTCACGTGACTTGATAAGATTAGATACCAGACTCGATAAAGATATGATTAGTAGTTACGATTAGATTAGATAACATCACATGATAGAGTCACATGATCCTTCCATGACATTCTACGACCTTCCATGGTACGACTCCATTTCTATTTTATGATTGGCTAGTTAGTTAGGACCGTTTGTAGTCAGTAGTTCTTTAGTTCAAACCTCTTGTATCTGCATTGCAGCAATCCAGGACGTACCTGCTATCATCCTTTTCTTTGTTGTGATATCCTTTGTTTGAGTCCTAGTCTCTGCCCTTGCGTGCAAACGTTATAGGGGTTGTGACACTGCGGGTGGCGCCAAAACCCAACAGCGCAAATCATCAACAGTAGTACTCGCCAGATTATCTATTCAGCAACAGCAGCCAGGCTCTAATTACTTTCACTGCAAGTCCAAGTCTACTTAATAATCAACAGTTACTCTAGGTCAATCTGTTCAGCAACAGCTACTCCAGGTCAATCTGTTCAGAAATGGCGGTCAGAAACAGTCACTCCAGGTCAATCTGTTCAGCAACAGCGGTCAGGCTCTGGCTGCCATGTATATCAAGGACCACTACTTCAATATACTGCGGGACATGTCAGAATCTTGCTGGATCACATGTAAATGGTGAATTCATTTTATTTTTAAGAAACCTGATGTGCTAAGCGTGATCCAACAAGGTTGATCAGACCAATAAATTGAATGACACCATGATCAATCGACAATTGATACAATAAAATCAGCAATATCCTGTGTGAGCCGCAATTGCTCCTCATGCTCTAGTATACCCTCATCAGCATGCTCTGAAGCGATGATATCGTGAGCGACACGACCTTCTGTGGAGATAGAAGCTAAGTTAGCATATAAGTTTTTGAAGCAAACAAGAGGAACGTACCATCATCCCTGGCCGTATGTGGAATAGAGTCAGTCTTGAGCTCAGTTGTCACGACAGCACCAACACGGTTGCCAATGGTTCTAGTACCCGAAAAGCCTGGTTGAAGTGCGAGCTGATCCAACCGCAAAACGTGCATGGCGTTCACAGCTGCGCGTGCTTGCCATTGCCTTTGGAGCTCGCGGCTTAATGGGGGGTTCGAAACTAGAAGATCAGCGATGACTGCAGTCATTTGAATGCCTTCATCATGAATGGCTGTGCGTAATCGGCAGATCTCGACATTAAGCTGCACGATCTCCTCACGAGCATGACAGAGTTTAAAATACTTCACTGTTGCTTCCCTATGGGCAGGCTTCATCCAGTCGAGCTCACAAATGTCTGTGCGTGAATGACGGAGTAAATCAAACTCGCCCAAGAAACTATACTCAGTGATATTTTTCCAAGACAACTGCGGACGTGGAGGATCAAGTGCAGCAGCCTGCACATTGTACCGGTTGAGTGCATTTCGGATAGCATCAGAATGGCGCTGCAAAGCCTTTCCAATTTGTTGGCGTAGTTTGTAGCCTTATGATTACTTAGTTCTCAATATAACGAAATTGAAGATGGACCACACACCCGTTCCAGAAAGTGATAGCTTTGAGAGTTCGAATAAGCGCATGACGACTAAGTGTTCCAGTTCATCTAAAGCAGCACAATATTGACGCTGAGATGCCTGTTGCTTGTACTGATTGTAAGCTTCTCCGCCGACCACCCAACATTCCTCAATCTGGAGTTGAATCTCTATATGAGCCGTAAATGCTTCCGCATTCTGTAATTTAGTATATGCGCTGTCAACACAAATCCTGGCCTGGGTGGGGGCGGCCGAAATACGGCTTAGATCACCGGCCGCAATAGTCGTTAGTGCTTGGTTGGCAGCCTCTCATGCCAGTTGCCACTCCGCTCTTTGTTGATTAAATCAGAATAAATCAACAGGGAATCACTAGACTTACCGTCGCTCGGCCAATTCACATAGGAGTTCAACATATCGGATCTGGAGAAGTTCTTTTGGGGGCAGTTCCTTGAGGCTGTCGAGGTATGCTCTTTCGTCGGAGTGGAATCACATAAAATCACTGTCGGTTAATCCAAGAGCGTCTCACAACACTGCAAGCTTGGCCGTAAGTGTCTGAATTGATGTCAGTCCTTCTTGATAATGGTTCTGCAAGAAAGTGCCTGAAAATAAAATTAGTTAAGCTCGAAAGGTGACTTGAACCTTACTCAATGTGGTGTATTTATCTTCATCCCAGAACAAGAAATGCTCCTCAATGGTCTGGTGTCGGTGAAATGCAGATGCATACCTCGTACTTCGCATGAGCTCATTTGAGGATGCGAACACGTGCTCACACCCCTTGCCCTCGGTATGCCCAGTGCCGTCAATGTACATGGGGTGCCAATCCAACTGGCAGCGTCAATTATGAGCATGCCTGTGGAAAGCACCCACCATCATCTGCAAATTGAGGGCGAGGGTGCGGGGTCCCAAACTACTGCTTGCCAGTGTCTTGGCAAACGCACACCCAATGTCATAATCACAACCTCCATTTTCACCCAAGACGGACATCAAATGATTGAGGAGAGCCAAACGATATTTTGCCCTAGATACCATGAATTTCGTACATGAAAATAGATAATGATACTAACAGTTCCCCACTCCGAACCATATTGCAAGCAAGGAGCACAAACTGGTGCCGACAGGCTGCGATAAAAATGCCAGACTCGTCAAAAACAGCGAACATCTTCTTACGTTGCTCAGGGCCAGCATTTCTCCATCTGTCCATGCACCGAAATTCGGATCCTTCCATTTTGGACAGAACATCACCCCAATCATCTTGTCTGGGATGGTTCGAGGTCTGTGCGCGGACTTCATTCTGAAATGTATTGACAGTCGCTTGGTTGATCCAATAGTCTGAACGAGGCTGGCGTGAATCTTCTCATGGTTCTAGGCCATATGTTGTTGAGGCCCAACGTTTGAGGCTATTGTTTCTGTCGACAGTCGCCAGCCATTCAAAAGTAAGGGAAGGCTCACCTTCAAGTTTATACACACAACACAGACAAGAATTAAGCAGCTGCCAGTTAGGAGTGTTTCGTCCAAGAGCAGCATTGAGGCGAGTCTTCACACGATGAAGTATCTCGAGATACACGTCATATGCCGCAGAAAACTGCATGTTGAGATATGCGCGGTAAGGAATCTATGAACTTTGAGACAGACATACAGCAATGTATTTCAAGACGTACATTGTGAAGATGGCACAGAGTCTTGCACTGTGCTTGGACACTAAAACGAGGGCATGTCCAGTGAGATTGGCGGTATGTATGTGGCGAGAGTTCATAAGGAGATAGCGACTGTTGGATATAGTGGCAAACAACCTAGATAGCCATGATGAATTAGTGTTTCATTGGGATAAATATGGGAAGGTTGCGGTCGCAGTGTTGCTCTGCGGCGACCTGCAGAATGATTACCAAAGGCAAGTAGTCAACAAAGTTAACACGCACCAAATATATCAACAAGCTCGATATCAGCGAGCGATAAGCAATGGCTTCCATCAGCAATTATGCCATCTTCCGGGATACTCGGCATGCCATCACCTCCATCGCAATCACAATAGTCTAGATACTCATTGACCAGGTGGTCAATCTGAGTATTCCAATGTTCAGTCTGGACCTCAATGCGATCATGACACATGTGAGGGTCCACATAACGACTAAAATGGATTACTGAGTGAGATCAAAGCTTGAAAACAATGCGCACATACCAACCAGATAACGACGCAACGTGCTGTGAGAGACCATCAAACGCCTCATGTTCCCCACCACTCATAACTGAGGTCCAGTCCTTCCTTGCCTGGGGGTGCTGTATATGGCGCTAAGTCAGTGTCGAACCCATTATCCATCATCATGGTTTCAACCATGTCTCGCTCAGCCGATGTCATTTCTGCAACACAATTGTGAGAGCGAAATAGCAAGGCGATTCGGTTGATGCACCTTGCAGTTGTTGCTGTCTTTTATGGTTTACCTCCTCCAAGTGCTCATTTTGTTTGCCAGCCGCTAGCACTTTGGAGTGCCTGCTAGAACCACTAAAACCATGCCTGATGGTGGCACGCAATAACCCTGAGACCTTCTTGGCCCTTGTACCACGAGAGGCCATTGGGAAGCGATCTGTGCGACTGTAAGTAGAAATCGCGAACAGCAGGATTGCCCACTCTCACTGTTGACATTGAGCCTGGAGGTGATGCAATGGTGGTAACGATAAGGGAAGTTAGTAGGAGACTTCTGTGCGACTGTAAGTAGAAATTGCGAACAGCGGGATTGCCAACTCTCACCGTTGACGTTGAGCCTGGAGGTGATGCGATGGTGATAACGATAAGGGAGTAGGAGACCTCTGTGCGACTGTAAGTAGAAATCGCAGACAGCGGGATTGCCCACTCTCACCATTGATGTTGATCCTCGAGGAGGACGGGTGATGGGGCAGTGAAGGGACCTTAGCGTCAATGGCTGGGTGAAGGCAGAGCAGGCGTGTTGACACTGATCTGCTTGTAGGACAGGTAATTTGGTGGTGAAGGGACCTTGGCGTTGATGAATGAGCTAAGGCAGAGCAGAAGTAGAGGAGAATGACCCCGTTAGTGAGCTCAACGTTGACAAGAGTGAGCTCACTGTTGACGTCGAGGAGAAGGTGTTGTGGGAATAGCCTACATAATTTAGGCTCTGTATATTCCTAATACATTAATTAACTATATTGGCTCATTCCAAGAATACCTTACTAGGTAGCATAAGGTAAAACATTATTTAGGGCAAGGTTTAATGCTGGTGTTGGGATTTAATGCAACTAAGCTAAGTAATACTTAGTGAGGCGCTTGATCACCCAGTATAATAATACTTACTTATTGGGTAACCCAGGTGGGTGCAACGGCGTTATAGCGTGACAGTGTCACACTTTGGTTCCTGCTAAACAGAAACAAATATGGTAGGAAGTCGCTCGGTTTGTCTAAATCATTATGCAAACGACTGTAGAGTTAACGTTCATTAATCATTAATCATTCCGCGCACAGGCACGATTGTTTGTACTGCAAAAAACTGTCTGTTGGGTCTCTTCAATGCCCATCCTACACACGCTTCTCGGCTGCGAGAAAAACTCGCTCCTGTATTCCGGGTGAGCACGTGCCCTACAAGAGTCCAGAGGGTTTGGCAGCTCCTGGGGCACGCTGTTGTGCCGCAAGACAGCATGCCCATGAAAACCCACACCCTGGTGGGCACAACTAGGCTCGTGACCAGCCTGGCTTATATACCACGGACAAGTCGAGTGGCGAAGCCAGGCTAGTCGATCTCGGAGAAATTTGGCAGGCGAAGCAAGGAGTTTGAAATTTGACAGATGCCGATCATGCCGGAGGTACTCGCGATCGTACAGGTTACGCATCTGCTCTCGCTCAGACTATATGCTATGCTAAGTTTCAACCATGTGCATGAGTTCCGTACGACCTTTATCGCTCGCTGCTCAAGACACGATTGAAAATCTCCCAATGGACTTTACAAGTGCCCTTTCAACGACACAATACCAGCAAGGTCTCGAGGCCTTCTCGCAACTCGATTTTCTTTCCGAAGGATCACAACATCCGAAATTGTTCCAGCTCAGACGCCTCGTATCATTACTTTCTGCAACATTCGATAGCGATTGGGCGTAAAATGACACGAAGTTGCTCGCTCGTCAGTATCTAATACATTGGGAAACTGCACAAGGGCCTTGCTTCGAAAAAAAACCTTCTCTCCAAGGTAGCATGGATCCGGCCTTGTTCGAGATAGAGTGCAACATGAGGTCCATGACCATCATCCGAAGCCCACGAAGGATTTTTAGGACCGCAAGGATTTTTTGTCAACATCGAGGCTTGAAGGATTGACAATCCCAATCAAAGGCTCAACAGGTGACTGATATTGCGGCATGGGCAGGTGAAAGGCATGAAAAGGTATTATTTTATCATACTATTAGATGTTAAGTACTGTTACTCGATGGACTATGTATATGATGTTTGAGAGGCATACAATACTTTGCTTGAGGTGTCCTCGCTTCTCCTGCCAAATTTCTCCGAGATCGACCAGTCTGACTACGTCAAGCACTTAACATCTCAAAGACGTAGTCCAGACTGGTTACAAGTCTAGGGCACGACACCGTGTTTGATTGTTTTCACGATGACGGCACGTGTTTTCTGTGTTCGGAATGCCATAATATATTGCTCGGCTATGTAAACTAGGTACCCCCACCCTCATCTCTCTTCCCGCCGGATTCCTCGCTGCCCACAGACCTCCGTACGTCACCGACCACGACGAGCGCGCGCTGTCTGGGGTGATCGCCAAGCCTGCGTGCCCTGGGGCACGCGCTTAGTCATCTTCTAATACCCTTCAAATCACCCCCTCCCCACATTGCACAAGTAGCTTCCTCAGCTTACGCATCAACAACACGAACAGGTTGTTTCCCCCTTCCCAAGCTTACTTCTTCCCGTTGACAGTGAACTCCTTGACAAGGCTGCGGATCGCGGTGCGCGATTGTTCATGCCGGTGTGGAGAATTGTCTTCGATGGTGGTGATGCACACATGACCAGCGACATCCATTTCTCCGACTTCGTTTTCGAGGTACGTGGTCACTACACTGATAGGAACCTTCTTGTTACGGAGGAATTGGTGTAAGAGCCGGTAATTGTGTTAAAGCGTAGAAGTGGGTCTGCCCGCGCGCATGAAGAAGAGAAACAGATCAATGCTGCCTTGTCCCTCCAAATGATGTATGAGCTTATGGGTATTCTCGCCAGCATCAGCGTACTCTACGATTCTCATCTCCGGTTGCTCGAATCCATCGATATTAGGCCTAGATCTTCGGCATGCATAATATTATTGCAAGTAGAATTTGAATAGAATATGTATGACGATATATTGACAAGAACAATTTCTCATAAAAGTCTACAACCGAATGAGCACAAGTTATCAAATACGGGAAGTCAAGTAGCTCCTTCTACTTTGTCATTCTTGATCCTATTCGCTAACTGTTCTGCAACATCTGGAGACATACCGCAACGCTTGGTGAGGCGAGAAACCATATTCTTCCTCGCAGGTTTCCTATTCCCCACAAGTAGCCCCCTCAGCTTACGCATGAACGACACGAACATGCTGTCTCCTCCTTTCCATGCTTGCTTCTGCCCATCAGCAGTGAACTTCTTGACAAGGTTGCGGATCGTGCCGCGCGATTCTTCATACCGGTGTGGAACATTGTCTCTGATGGCGGTGATGCACGCATGACCAGCGACATGGATTTCCTGGTCACGGAAGCCTTCTTCGTTTCTCTTCCACCAGTCATCCATTTCTCCAGGCTCGTTGTCGAGGCGCGTGATCACTGCAATGATGGGAACCTTCTTGTCACAGAGGAACTCGTGAAAGAGCCGGTAATTGGTGTGAAGCGTAGCAGTGAGTCTACCTGCGCTCATGCAGAATAGAAGTAGATCAATGCCGCCTTGTTTCTCCAATTGCTGAATGAGCTTATAGGCATTCTCGACAGTATCGAGGAACTGTGGGATTCCCAGCTGTGGTTCCTCGAGTCCAACGGTATCGAACATATTATAAGACTCGCCATCGAATTCGATGGAATATTCTTGCCAGTGCAATGTGCAGGATTTCAGGTCATTGGACGTGCCTGCTACCTTCTTTCCCGCTATGAGATTGACGAGTGAGCTTTTGCCTGCCCCTGCCTGCCCAAAGAGGACGATATTCTTCCTACTTATCAATGTTAGGAAAAATACGGTACAAATATCTTGTCTAGATTCTACGTACCTTGCACTCATCGCGATTTAGGAGGAATGTTTAGGATGGTACTAGGGTACTGTAGCGTTTGGCCGCATTTCTTTAAAGTCATACGAACGTTGACCACGTTCCTTACAACCATACTTCAGACGCCTCATCGATCGGATACTGACTCAACAATTGACATTCGCCTGCAGACTGCCGAGCCGCATCCGACAAATCAACTCGAGGCAAACTCGTGTTGACGGTAGGAATTGATTTGGTAGTCACCTGTTGGAAGAGGAAGAGCTTCGCGAGCGTCAAAACCAAATACGAATCTCATGAGTCACTTATCAGAGATTCCTTCAATGAGAACGAGCGTCAGAGCCCCTGCAACTCCATGCAGCTTTAGGGAAAATCGTGGAGGCGATGTCTGTGGCGATCGTTCTATTCGTGCCGAGGATATGGTTGCAGAAAGTTAGAAGGTGACAGGAAGATGCGAAACGGGGAGGCAAATTGAAGGGACGACTGACATTCCTGAGCCTCGAGATTATGTCGTGGCTTAGGTTCTTTGACTTCTCGTGAAGCCCATTTAATATAACTCCGACACTTAAGTCCTAGTTTGTACAAGCAAAATTAAATCACCTACAGACCGAAGCTCAGAGCAGGGTGTGGTACTTACGTGAGAATGACAACATTGTAGAGCAGTTCAGTCCACGCAGTCCGAGTCTTTTCTTCGTCTGAGCCCGAAATACGCGTGAAGTGCATCGTACTCTGGATATTGTGGTGCATAATTGCCCGTGTGCGAAGGGCCCAATCTCCGGAAGTCTTGAGGACAGTGAGCTTGACATATGCATAATAATGCGAGTTGAACGCTGAAGTATAGATTGTATCATGCATGTCGGTTCAAGCTGCAACCTAATGGTGATGGTGGTCGGGGACTGCCAACAACACCCAAGTTACGAAGCGATATTGGCGAGTCTTTGTTCTTCATGCAAATCAGTGCTTGAATAGTCCATACATATGGTGAAATATAAAGGTTGGTGAAAGGATAGATAGTGATAACTGATAAGTGGAAGTCGAAAGTCGCCTAGTCAATGACCGGGCGACTTACATAAGATATGTATGGTGTCACATTACAGATGTAATAGAGTGAAGGACACGAGGCATTAATGGTAACCTGGCTCAGATGACCACAGTCAACATTGAGCTCGATGGCTGGGTCGAGGCTGTCTAAAATCGTTCGTCGTTCAAATGGCATCATAATTAATGGCATTTCAAATTTCAAACTACCGGCCGGAGGGGGACTCCACGTGGATACACCACAAAGTCCTCGCGTGCATGGATTCTATCATGTTCCCTTGGAGTCTCCCTCGCGTGGGATTAGATGTCGAAGTGTTCATGACAGTTGGTCGACTCAGCGTCCAATATCACGCTCAGGTCGATTTACGGAAGGACAAACGGCAAACCTTCATCAAGAACACGGAACTGCGCTTCGAGCCCGCGTCCTGCCTCTTGTTTGGTGATGACCTTTGTCCTGCTCGTCATCAGACGCATGCGAATGTAGTCGTTATTCGGAATGACAGCTTTCACAAGGTCGTTTGTAAGATAGGGAGGGCGTACTGCATCGCCTTCCGGATTGCGGACAAGGACGTTCGATGACGGGAAGCTGGCCGTAAGATTAAGCTGTTCTCTGTAATGATGTGAATTGAAGTTCAAAGATCACGGCGAGGATGCAGGCACACGCACATGCAGGATGTTAAGGTTGGATTATTTGATTTGAGGAAGGTATAGGGCAGTTCCTTGAACGAGGGATTCGAGAGCTTGGGTTTACCCTTAAATGTAGTTTTCTTCGTGTTGTATGCAGCCTGCACATCTGCTTCGATAGTGTCCAACACCAATGGGCGTGAACTATCGTCCTCAGACATTGGCGTAGGCGGAAATGAAGCACTTTGTTGGGGTTCCGGCAGACCACCAAGATCAAGCTTCGCCTTTTGGCTTCCGGGACAGTAATCTCAGCCTCCTCCACATCTCTTTTCCTAAACAAGCGTAAGAATATTGGTGGAAAAAATGACGCTGCAACTTACGCTGCAACACTGATGACTACTTTGTCGCGGCTTTCCTTCGAGTACAGCAACGAAGAATCCACCCGTATCCTGAAGATGGGGATATATTCGCATGCTTGCGAAACCTCATGGTCAGGAACGCTGTAATCCAACTAGCACGATGTGAAACCTACCAGTGCTGTAGCTGCAGGGACTCCGCGTTAATAGGCAGCCAGTGGGTCTCCGACATCTTGCTGTCTGCTCATTGATCCTCCGTCAGGGATTCGTTGTAGGCATCGCATGTTTTGAAAATTGTAGTTATCGAGTGATTGATGGTGGTGCCCACGAAATTATGCCCGATCGTCTGACCAGCTCCGACAACTGCGCAGAAACGGCAATCAAATATCGTCGTCAGCGTATTCTAATGGTGAATCGGTCCGAAATCACCCACCCGGACTAGAATTCAAAGCAGCTGCTATGACTGCTTCGTTTTCGACGGGATTTAACGAGCAAGTCGAGCAAGCGATGCGACCGTCAGGCTCCAGCATGCGCGTGACCTACTGCAGAATGCAGATTTGGAGGCTGTCAAAATGAGTTGGTGAAGGATGAGTGAGATCCATAGTTGACGGGAAGTCTTAGGACAGGGAAAATCGACGCATCTAAATGCGTCATCATGAAAGCTGGAAGGGGAGACGAGGAGACTGGTGAATGAGAAGATGTGCCCGCTTGCTGGTGTTTTGATCGACAACAGAGAACTAGTTGTCCTTGGGGGTAGAAATACAGCAAGATCCTCTACGTTTTGCGGGATGTATACGGTACAAACCTTACTTTGATCGTTGCAAATTGTGAAAATAAGGAAACCAACTCTAGGGTTAGGGTTTCACTTGATTCATTCGATCTCACCTTGCCATCAAACTTTGGAAGTTGGAAATTCGAGCAACGCCGCAGCGGGTGTCCTGTCCAACTTCGGTGAGGGCATCAATTGCAAGCCGCATGCGTTACTAAGATACGGGTTGCTTGAGTCAAACTCTGGCAGCTTTCGTCTTCGTAACGAGTTCGACGCTGAGACTGCCAAAGACAAGTCATGTAGCAGAACGGCTTGACAGTTGTGATCGAGCCGGCAAATGACCTCAAACGACCAGCTTATTCGCTCCCCGGGAACCGTATCAAGACAGAACAGCCATATGTACTACACCTCCGGCCTCCCCATCGTACAGCCCTACCACAAGACGAAGCACAAACAACTCATGACAGCCATAGAACGTATCCATCTCTGACCCTAACGCACCTGCTGAAATGCTTTCCAGTCCAATAGTCTCAATGCTACGCATATGATGTTGATCACTCTCAAGTGTTGCGTGAGTCCCATCAGCTTCGAGCCTGTGTGACTGATGAGTATGGTGTTTACAGACCCAGGGCCTGAAATTTGTGTCCGTGCATGGTTCGTATTGGACGCACGCTAGCAGCATCGACAAGATGTCATAAATCATCCCACAGACACCTTCATGGCATTTAATCGGCCATCCTCGAGAAATTGGCTACCGAGGTATGTATCGCTCGTGCTCCTCAACTACAATGCTGAAGTCCTCGTCGCAGTTCCGGACCCGACACGCATATAACGAAGATTCTCTCGCGTCGCTCTGCAGCGGCCAGCTGTTGAAGAACCTCCAAGCTGCAGGCCTACGTATTGTAACATCGTTTGAACAGGCAGCTGCGCTCCGTGAGGGGAAGTTCATGTCCTTTGACGGCATCATCGATGTCTCAGACGTAGAAGCCGTTTCCCAGACTTCCTAGGAAACAGAGGCTGAGACTGCGAAGCCTACCCCAGTGAAACACGGACGATCCCTTGAAAACGTAACCATCCTCGAAGTGAAGAATGGTGTGGAGCATGAGGAAGGAGGCGAGGGCGACTCTGATTCGCTTCTGGCGCATACATTCGTTGATTTGAGCGTTGTGCTGACACCTCTACCAAAAAGGGTGGTTGAGATGTGGAGACGATCAAGAAGTCGCAGTACTTGTTTCATAAGTGTGCGTTTGCCGCTTAGTCTTTGTCTTCCTGTGCGTATTGATGAAGGGATGTGACTGGGGTAGCCAAGCCAGTGACTAGCTTCTAATTTCAATCGGTGGAACAAACCCCCTCCTCCCCCGGTCGAAATTTTACATGCTGGTCTCCCTGAGTCTTTGTGTCTCATGTCATCGGCCCTTCATGCCCGGAGTGCGTCTACCAAGTCAGAGACGACCGATGATTCAATATCGATTTCATTCAGGTTTTGATACTTCTCGCTTCCGCACATGTACTCTCTTATCCCCTTCCTCTGATTCCAGGAGGCTAGCACAACATGCAAGTACCGTCATAATTAGGGGACTAATAACTGTTGATCAAAGCTCTCCAGCATGTTGCTGGCTACAGTCCTCAACTCCTTCACAGCAATGGTGATCGCCTCTCCGTCCTCTAAACCTTGCATCTCCAGTCTCATATCCAGGCCCATATCCAGTCCCATCTCCTGCCATCGCATGTTTTGCCGTCGCCCCTCCTGTCGCATCCCCAGTCCCTCAAGCATACCGATCCACACTTCCGATGAGCTGCTCGAGATCAGATTTTGAAGCAATTCGCATATACTTCTTTGTGCCTTCCACGAGGGTATGAAAGAGCTGGAAACCGCGTGTGGTGTAAATGTCATAGGGATGATGGTTCCACGCGCTTCTAATCACATCCCACCACTGCTGCTCTGTAACAGAGTCGAGCGATGTAACCGATGTCTGTTTAGGTACAATTCGGAGGAGGATACCGGCTAGGTAAAAGGTATGCTGTGTGCGTAATCTGGGATTGCAGTACTCTGAAATCATGCTGATGCACCGATCTATATGGTGATCCCCATATAAATAGGGGGTGCCAGTTGGAATTCCTCGCGAGGGCACAGACCAGTTCGAGATAGCACAAGTTGCGATTCATAAGAATCAAAGATGTAGCCAGGGCTATCACTGACGGGTGTTGGACTTGGTCGCGGACAAAGCACGGATAAGATAGCGGGAGAAAGCTTGGTCAAAAGCATGTCACGTAGCCTCGCATCATCAATGGCATCGATCGAGGCTATTTCTTCTCGGGCACTGTGAGCAGCGCGAAGAGCGGCATGGCGTACATGGTTAGGCACGTTACCGCCCATGCAGGCAATAAGCCTCTCAGCGAACATATATTGTTTAGCGCGACTGCAGCTCATTCCCACGCTACCCAGTACCAAAAGAATGTCATATGCCGCTTCATGGTCGTCGGAATCAATGTAGTCGAGGTAGTCCACCAGCCAGTCGAAGTCTTCTGATGAGTGGGAATTGTCTTTGCACCAAAACCGCCCATTCCACACCCGGGCAGGGTCCCGAGATACGTTGGCAGCAATGAACATGAAGTGCAGTGCATTTTGCAGAGCGTCCAACAAATCCCAGGGATAATCTTGTTCTGATGACTCGTGAATAAATCTTCCTGCAGACGTCCAGGTTCCGCATAGGTGTCGAATGAAGGACCATAGTGATGTTGAGCACACTCGAGCACGCGACAAATAACGTCGAGGAGCTTCCATGCCCGGCGTGTAACTCCTGTACTGTCTTTGTCGAGATCGGCCTCCATCCCATGCCCAGAGAACCTTTTGGAACTGCACCAAAAGGGCCTCTCTGAGTCGAGGTAAAGCAGAACTACACGATCTCTTTGTTAATCATAGGCAGAAAAACCACCAAAATGAATCAATGGCACCTTTTATCAATCCGAACTATATCTTTCTTGTCAACCTGAACCCCAACCATGACACAAGCAAGAAGAGTGCAGTTGGCTACGATTTGAGTCGACGGAGAGGACGGAGAGGATAGCAGTTTTGATATCACTGTTATAGCGAGTTCTTCTCCGTCTTCATACACTCGCCCAGTAACAAAGTGATAAGGAAGGACATGTGACAACTGCTCCAGGACGGAGTGGGGACAAGCCTCTGACAAAAAAGGAAACCACCCAGTTTCATCATCGTCATCTTCCAGAGGACAGAGATTGATAGTCGTGTCAAGCATCGTGCAGTCTGCTGTATAACTACCCCTGCCTCATCTGAAGAAATATGTCATAGTCACTTGTCTCGCACCCAAGAAATTCACCACGGCCAGCAGATGCTTGAAGAACACGTCCGCAGTATAGATGACTTAGAGCCATTGTACATGCCGAGGCCTTCTCCTCCAACGACGGTATGATCTGCCCCTGAATGTCGACGCAGCTTGTAAAAATGTCATACAGCTGAGGTATTATGTCCGAGACGTCAAGATCCAGGGGCCATTCGACCTGCGGAACAAGGTTGGCAGCGGCAAGAAATACTTCAGGATCCGTAGATGTTTCGAGCAGCCACTTGATGCTAGGTGCTTCGAGATCACTGATGGGTATGTCTGGGAGGGCGAGGGCGAGGGTGCATTCCTTCTCCGCCAAAACATCCAGTCCCTGGTCGAACAATTGTGCTTCCGAGTCTACAGCCTTTGTTGAAGGGTGCAGGACCAAATGACGCAGCCCTTTGTGAAGCATGGCGGATACCAGCTGATGTGAACGCCGTGCGAATGCGCCAGTAGCACGCACAGGGCCTATGGAGCAAAATGAGCACTGGCTTTCCTGTAAAGTCGGAAGCAAGAACACCACCTGTCAGTGCTTCAGACACTCGGGTCCAACTTGATCTGAGGGCACCAAGCAGTCGTTGCAGCACACCTGACAACAGACAACAAAACGGTCAAAATGTGTCCATACATAAGAAAACATAGCTTACCGTGCGCTGACGATGCGAGATGCTGCAAATATCTGAATGGTGGTTCGAAGATCAGGCGTAGAAGTCCTGCAACATTGATTCAGATTGGGAAATAAACATTAAAAATTAAAAATTGAGCTTACTGTCGATACGCAACATGCGCAACAATGTAGATATCGGCGTCTGAAACGGACAGGAGGGAGATATCAAACATGCCATCACCGTTAGTGAATAGAACAGAAATCCGAACACCGTTGTGGCAATGATAACCCAGGCGATGCTCGGCTGCTCATACCACATGTTGGCGCTGAGGGCGATCCCAAAGAGAAGAAGGGAGATCTGAAGCAAGACAGGAAAGGCCTGCACGACGGCGTCGAAATACCATGTGATGAGGCCGTCGAATTTCTCTTGTCTGCGCTTTCCTCGTTCCTCCTGGGAGCCGCGGCCATATCTGTTCGACTTGTAGTACCCAAGCCACTGTTTGCCCAGTACGGCCCCGAATGCAGCGAGCAAGCTCATGGACAAGCTTGCGTATGCAATCGCTTGGATTCTTAGCGCCGTCATGCTCACTGACCACGTAGATGCGGATGTTGAGGCTGCAGTGATGTTGCCGAGTCCGATCTGTACGAGCTGCGTGAGAAGCGCATTCGTGGTGTCGCTGGGGTTGGGACTGAGGTTGGACTCCATCGCGACGATGAAAGACGTGCTGACAGCGGAGAAAAGACCAGACTAATTAAAAATGAATCTGAAATCATGTCAGAGATGAACTTGTGAAACGTACGAAGACCAACACGATATCCATGTCGCTAGTGTATTGTTCCAGAAACTCGCCGTCGTGTTCCTCCGCGACTCTTTTGTACACCCTCCAGAAACGAGAGCGGTGGTCCTTGCCATTCTTCGATGCAATTGTTGAGTCCTGGAGAACATCCAATACTTGCTTCATGACATTTGCTCTGCGTGTAGAATGTTGTCAGTTGTGATCGCTCAGCTTATTCTTCACTCACAATTCGCTTAGACTTGGCTGGTCCTTCTCCACCACGACCTTTTCCTTCTCGCTAAGACAGTTCATGAGCTTGTTTGAAATCGCCATTGATAGGCTCTTACGGAGCTAAATCGCCATCCGGTGCAACTTCAGAAGTTCTTTCCTGAACGTGAGGTTCTGGTGGCTGGGAAGGTCCAGCGTTCGAGCTGCAGTTCTGGTGAGGAGTTACACAGAAAGTATCAGAGCAACACCACTTACATCCCTGATGGCAGCACCGCTGAAGGTTCACCATTATCCTTCTCCCTGTCTTGCTGTTATATGGGTGATAGATCCCAGAAAGCCGCGACTTACTCTGAATCCTCTGGGGGTCCTACTACCACAGTATCCTGTTCCGGAGCAGGCTGCTCGTCGTTCTGGGTGCGCTGATCCTCGGCATCGTCGGTGCTTGATGCTTTTAACATGAGGAAGTTGGAGCTATAGGTATGCGGATCCAAAGTCAGTGAGATTGGGAGGAGTCCGAATGGACAGAGATAAGCAGTGGTACACAGCAAGCCAGTTAGGCGCCTGCATCGATCACGAACACGTGCAAGACAAGTGTTGACGCTGAGGTGTTCGGGAGCGCTCCCTAGACCAGTGCATAACGCACTGTGAGACAAGTCTCCCATAGTCAGACCGAAAGACAGTCTAGTCAGTAGCATCGCAAAACATAGATATGCGCCGACCCGCCTCAACAGAAAGTATGAAGCGGTCAGCGAGTAGGCCATCCAATTAGGAATGACATGCGACTACGAATGCACGAAACAACCACCTGTTGTTCTTGCTATGTAAACTTGGGAGATCACATAGTGACGCTGGCAAGCGAAAATCATGCACATCCGGTAAAATGACACTCCACAAAAGAGTTCAGAACATTCAAGAAGCGAAAAAAAAATTCGCAGGAATCAGCCCAGGAATATGTACTTTGAATCGAGTTTCACGATTCACGAAGGATACACGAGCCATGAAGTGAACAAACCATGACCATTGCATACTATCCGTCGTACGCGAGGCGAGGTACCGCCTGGCAGTGTATGATCGCCTCAAACCATAAGCGGTAGTTCATGAAGCTCAGCGAACGAGTGAAGAATGCTGGCCGGAAAAGGCAGGCACTCTGGGAAGATACGTCGACTACAGCCTGGATGGATTCAGGAGTAGATCTTAAGCATGACGAAAGAACCTCATCTAGAGAATTAGAGAAGAGTGTGTCACGCCAAGGGTCCCAGAGTGGTTGAAAGCAACTCCATTCATGAGAACGGTCCCTAACCGCTCAAAAATGTAGATACATGAAGCAACCTGCACTTGCGAGATGACCGCTGGGCATTCGTGGTCTTCGACTCTTGAGCTGCCAGCCTGGAGCCTGGATGGAAGAGAAAGGTTTCGAAGTCCGCCTGTTTCAACCACATTCAAACTCGATAGTTAGCAGCATGACAGCCCATGAGCATCAAGTGAGCTTTCAGAGATGTCAATATCCGGATAATTTGAATTATTGTAGGTACCTAACCGACCAGATGCATCTGTTCCCCGGTGCTGTGACTCTCAGAGTACTGAGTAGCGCTTGACATATCTGTAGGTTTGGGACTTTTGTAAGGAAAACCAAGTCTAGGGTTAGGGTTCTATTTGAATCAACACCCTTTGCGTTCGATCTCTCTCGAATTTCAATAACCTTGCCATTAGGTTTATGCAACTTGGAAGCCAGTCGAGCAGCGTGGCGTGGGCTACATCCAGGCTTAGTTTTCGCTTCGTAACACGTTCAATGATACTACCAGAGACATTTCGACCTCAAGCTCCTTCGTTCCCTAGGAACCACCTCAGGGCAGAACAGATGTCGTCCTTCGTACAGAATGCACCTCCAGACCTCCCAATTGTACGACCCTACTACAAGACAAGAAGGTCTTGACGGCCATTCAGAACATCCAACCCTAACGCGCCTGCTGAAGTGCGTCAGCGTTCTCGCCCACTTTTGTTCATAGTCTCGATGTTACGCATATGATGTTGACCGCTCTCGAGTGTTGCATGTGTCCCATCCGCTTCGAGCCTTTTTGTGGCGTAACTGATGGGTATGGTGTTTACAGACCAGGGGCTGACCTTTTTGTCTGTGCATGGTTCTTATAGGATGCACGCTAGCACCATCGACAAATGTCATAAACCATTCCAGACACCTTCATCGTGCTGCATTTTATCGATCGTCCTCGAGAGATTGGCTACGGAGGTATGTATCGCTCGTCCTCCTCAATCACAATACTGAAGTCCTTGTCGCAGTTCTGGACCCAACACACATCCAACATGGTCTCTCTCGCATCACTCCGCAGTGGCCAGCTTTTGAAGAACCTCTAAGCTACATGCGTATATATCGTAGCTTCGTGTGAGCAGGCAACTGCATTTTGCGAAGGTGGACTCACGTGCTTCGACAGCATCACCGATGTCTCATATGTAGAAGCCGGTTTCCAGATCTCCTGGAAAATGGAGGCTGAGACTACAAAGTCTACGCTAGGGAAATGCAGATGGTCCCTCAAAAATATGATCACCCTTGAAGTGAAGAATGGTGTAGAGCATGAGGAAAGCGGCGAGGACAACGCTGTTTCGTTTCTGGCGGACAAATTCATTGATTTGAGCGTTGTGCTTACACCTCTACCGAAGAAGGGCGGCTGAAATGCGGAGACGATCAAGAAGTTGCAGTAATTGTTTCATAAGTCTGCGTTTGTCGCTCCATCTGTCTTCCTATGCGTATTGATGAAAGGACGGGACTGGGGTAGCCAAGCAAAGATCTCGCCAGTGACGGCGCCTAATTTTAATCGCGTGGAACAGACCCCCTTCTCCCTAGTCAAAATTTACATGCCGATCTCCCGAGTCTTTGCATCTCATGTCGTTGGTCCTTCATGCCTGACGTGCGTCTACTAAGTCAGAGACGACAGGTGATTCAATATTGATTTCGTTCAGGTCTTGGTACTTCCCACTTCCGCAGATGTACTCCCTCGTCCTGTCCTCTAAGTCCAGGAGTCTGGCACAACATGCAAGCACTGTTGTAATTAGGGAATTAATAATTGTTGACCAAAGTTCTCCAGCATGCTCCTGGCTACAGTCCTCAACTCCTTCACAACAATGGTGATCCCCTCTCCCTGTTCTAAACTTTGCATCTCCAGTCCCAGCTCCAGTTCCATCTCCTGCCATCGCATCTCCTGCTGCCGCATCTCTTGTCGCATCTCTAGTCCTTCGAGAACACGATCCACATTACTGATGAGCTGCTCAAGATCAGATTTTGAAGTAGTCTGCATATACTTCTTTGTTTCGAAGTCCGCCTGTCGCAACCACATTCAACTAAATGGAGAGGGCTCAAAGCCGTTCAAAGCCATGGGTGTGCTTGGCGGAAGGATGGCAAATGAGGGAACAGATGCTCGCACTGCGGTGTGCTTCGGACAGCATCGGGTTTCGTTTGATTGATATTGATTGATTCAATCTTGTGTGATAACCTTGCCATCAGCCTTGAAAATTTGAAATTCGAGCAGCACCGCGTCAAACTTCAGTGAGGCTGTCAAGCCGCACATACCTGTTAAACAAACATAGGCACACATTTCCAACAGCTCGTGTCCGCCCCGTCATGCGCTCTTGCTCGGTGTCGATGGCGTCCAATCCGTCATCCTGTGCAGCACTGACGCACGCTCTCATCCTTCTGATGCAGCTCACTATTTTTGTCGATGAAATTGGCGGAAATACTTCAGGCAGTCGACAGAGCCTGTCTCTCCTAAACAAAACGACGGAGATTGATGGAGGGCTTGCTTTTCTTTTCCCGTCGCACATACTAGCTGACGCCCGGGCTTGCCTCGAGCATGCTTTTCTCTCACCACGAAACCTATTTGCGAACGTATCCAATATGCAGGGAGAGAGCTACAGCTATAGTCCGTCACAAGTCCGTAAGGTCCAGCAGCTCTAGATGATCCACACCGGATGGCGTTCGGATCGCTTGAACAAAAACAACTCCCGGGGCAACCGGCCAGTTTACGGCGGCATCCTGCGATTCATTTGTTGCTCGTAGATTGAACAGGATGCGTGAGGCAAGAACGCTACGCACAGCTCCCTGTGGGCTTCTCTGACTCAGCATTGAATATAGAGGTAACCATGATAGAGTTTACCCAGAGAAAACAAGAGAATATGATAACTAAGCAACCTGGTCAGAAGCTTATCTTACGCCCGAGGCGAGCTACTCACAGGAAGTACAGCCATGCCGATGCAATTTACCATAGAGCACACTACAAAAACTAAGGACGTGCTCCTGACATGAATCTATAAGACTCACGAGCAATGCACAGCATGTAAATCACGCCATCGCGATATACAGTAACAACCAATGGACTATTCTCCAGCCGGTAAAAGTTAAAGCGTTTGTGGACTGTCAGGGACATCAATACTGGTGGAGGTGAGTAGCCGCTGTGCGAGATCACCAAAATACCACGTACCAAGCTCATAGATCGTGAGCAAACCATAAGCGATGCCTAGGTTTCGTAGTCCCACAAACATACCACATGTGTTAACTGGAATTCTGGGTTAGCAGAAGAAATGTGGAGGGGGAGATGCAGACTTCTTGATGAACTTGCAATGATACGTATAACCACGAGCGTACCTGCTATTGTGGCCTAAAATGATGTGTAATATTTGAGCGGCAAGAAAATGGCCAAGAGAAAGGACTAAGGTCACCGTGGTGAACAATGATATCGCGATCAAGATCCTCTTTTTACCTCCACAAAACGCATGCGTCCTTGCCACGAGCAAGACTTAAAAAGAAGTCAAGGGGAGGAAAGGGACGTGACTTGGAGTTGATACTGACTGTCAGCAGCAGCAAGGCACGAAGAGGTCATGGCTAGCAAAAGCATTGAGCATTCAGAGTGGGTTAAGTGAGGCTATTATGTACGCAACTGCCATGTATAGCAATGTGCATCATAGGATTTGGCTGAAATATCGTTAGGGATACTCAAACTCTGTCACAAGAATTCAAGCTTACAATCCCTCCGTGAGTTGACTTGACGGCGCCTATCCAAAGGACTCATCAGTGAAGTAGACGAACAGTTGTGAATACTCACCATATATGAAGATAGCAGAGCTTACAAATGGCAGATAGCGAGAAATAAGAAAGGCTATCCTCACGATCCCCCACTTTCTTTCCCATGTCCAGCGAACCTAGCATTGAGTCAGTTTGTTTTGCATATGTCCATTGAAACATGGTAACCTCTGAGTCGAAAGTAATGCAGAAGTCGAAAAGCTGGGGGAAAAATTAGTTATGATTGCGTTATATTCGTGCCTCCTTACCAAAACTGCTGCGGAGGCAACTTTCCCAGGAATTCAGTCATGCAGAACAAAGAATCCGAGCGCAGACTACCTGCAACATACTGAATTCGAGTGAGCAAATGAATGCTGAAGCGTTGACAGGTCAGGCGGGCTACGCCGCTACGCACTGAGACGGTTTGAAGTCCGATGAGATCCGTAGATTCTGCACAGTAGTCAGCCATCCTGAGGTGAGTTGTAGGGACGACTGTCTTCTTTTATCAAATATGGCTAGAGGAGACTGGAGCTGAGTGGCCTAGCAGCGTGTATTTAGCACTCACTTTGCTCGAGAGGCGGATACTTATAATTCTTCCTACGGCGTGGGGAAATCGCGCCGATCAGATCGATCGTGGATCCTTCACTTCCGATGGGTCCGAGACCTTACATATTTCTCTTCATAGAAGGAAAAAATAACGCTAGGGCCCCGCACACTGCTGTCATCGCTTGGTATGATGTAACGTGACACGGGTGAAGCTTGCCTGGGTTACGCGCAAGGTTCAAACATTCGGGTGCAGCAAACTTGCGGTATATGGTATAGCGCTGCCGTATGTGAGAGATTCCGAGTCCAACTCAGCCATCGTCAATTTTATGTGTTGACTTTGTAAGGCGCCATAGCGTCAGCCACACCAAAAAACGCCGGTGTTTTTCTCGCCCAGAAGCGCAAAGAGGCATCTACCTGCTAATGTTCAATTGTCGGGTGCCATCAAACCGAACAAAAATGTGTTTCGTCATTCCACATTGAATGGCATCCATTGTGGCTCATTCATTGATGGGTGAGGATGCCATTCCCCGACACAGACAAGTCCACAAACCAAATGATGGCGATACGAGCTTTGCCTATGCGCTCGTTGCCTTCAGGACCGCCCGTAGCCAATGGATACCGTCTTTGGTCCAGTACGAGTAAGTACATCATGTTGCGAGGGCTGAGATTTTGCGATGGACTGAGATCGTGGGGCTCTGCAACGCGTATCGATTCAACGGGGAGCTGGATAAATTCCGTAGTGGACAAGAAACATGTGTTATACCATCACAAGGATAAGTAGAGAACGTTCAAGCATGTGACGCCGCCCAAGGGCACGGTGCTGACTAAGCTAAGCGTACAAACTGAAGTGGAACCGCTGAGCACGGGACAAATATAAGGATTCATCAAATAGGAACGGTAGACCTTAGAAGGAGGCGCTGAACGTTGGGACTGGTTCACGCGTTGTTCCGTTAGGTGGATGGTAGTGTCGGTTTAAATGGCTCATGACGAGCAATTCACTCGTGAAGTTCAAGTCTGCAATATGGTACGTCCCTTTTTCTCTCGTACTTCCCATCCCAACTCAACCCGTTCCTCCCGTCCTCTCCTCCCACCCCCATTACCCAAATCCCACAGACCTGAGTCCACTACACCCTCACCCTAATTGATTACTCCAACCTCTCAGGCTGAGGTGCCACGAATATGTCGCAAAGAAAATTGCGAGGAGGGG
Source organism: Suillus lakei (assembly GCA_016628065.1). Lineage (NCBI taxonomy): Eukaryota > Fungi > Basidiomycota > Agaricomycetes > Boletales > Suillaceae > Suillus > Suillus lakei. The sequence goes on from JABBWA010000170.1 coordinate 76,060, forward strand.
GAGTGAGTGAAGAAGGGGGTTTTGGAGGAAGGATGATATGTGGTTATTTATTTATTTATTTATCTAGGTGAGTTTTTGTGTTGTGGGGGGAGCTTTGGCTAGTTTTGGGTGAGCTGGTGTCATCCCCATGTGCGAAGAGTTTGCATGGCGTGCGTTGGGTGGAGCGGGCGCGTCGGATGTAGATCTCATCCTATACACGATGCTGACTTACTTGTACTCCTCAAGTTATTCCTCGAGTATGCAAGAGTCATAAGCTAGGATAGAGATTCGAACTTCGAGCTGTGATGCATTTCCGGCGGCTCGGTGTCCACCTCGTCATCCTGTATTTGCAATCCCTTTGCTGTATTCCAAAGTCAATTGCATATGCACCATACAACGCGGACTGTCCGTCGAAAAGGCCTGGGTATGGTAAGAAATGCCCATCCTCGATTCGTCGAAGTCCAGCTACTCAATAATTTAGAGAGTCACTGTATATCACGTATATTTGAATCATTCAATCCTACCGCTCTAGCTGGACAGCAAACCGTAAGTGGCTCCCTCAAAAGGGCGCCAAGGTCTCCCGCACCATTCTTAATCTGAGAACGGAGTCAACGGACCAATATCGTGTACTCGCTCCTCCTTTTGTAATGAACCACGTTGCCTCTCACAATCGGGGTCGTGTTCGGCGAGACTATCAAAGACAAGTCGAGTACATAGTAGACGATACACTTCATGCCTATACAGTTTCTGCAGGGTTCCTTATTGTCATCCAACAACAATGACATTGATCTGACCTTGTTTGAGTATTTCAAGGGTGATCTTGATATTGGTGATTGAGCTGACAAACGACAAGCTTCTTCGCTCTCCATGAATCTTATCAGGCCCGACACCTCCAGGCCTCCCCATCGTACAGCCCTACCACAACATGAAGCGCAAGCAGCTCATGGCGGTCATTTACAACATCTCTGACCCTAATGTGCCTGCTGATGTGCGTCAGTGACTCAGTGTTCCCGCCCAATTTTGTTCATAGTCTCGATGCTACGTTTATGGTGTTGACCGCTTTCGAGTGTTGCATGCGCGCCATCAGCTTCGAGCCTTTGTAACTGATGAGTATGGTGTTTACAGAGACAGGGCCTGTCGTTTGTGTCCGTACATGGCTCTTGTTGGACTCAGGCTAGTAGCATCGACAAGACGTCATAATTTATCCCAGAGACCTCACACTGCATTTCTTCGGACGCCCTCGAAAAATTGGCTACGGAGGTATGTATTGCTCGTGCTACTCGATCATAATACTGAAGTCCTCGTCGCAGTTCCGGTCCCGACATGCACCCAACAATGGCACCCTTGCATCGCTCCGCAGCGGCCAGCTGTTGAAGAATCTCCAAGCTGCAGGTGTACATGTTATAGTTTCATCTGAACAGGTAGCTGCCCTCCGTGAAGGAGGTTCATGTCCTTTGACAGCATTATCGATGCTTCAGATGTAGAAACCCCATGAGTCATCCACCGCCCAGACTCCACAGTAAACGGAAGCTGAGACTGCGAATCCTACGCTATGGAACGCGGACGGCCCATCAAACACATGATCACCCCGAAGGGCAGAATGGCGTGGAGCACGAGGAAGGAGACGAAGACGGCATGGGCGAGGACGATGCTGATTCGCTTCTGGTGGGTAAATTCGTTTATTTGTGCGCTATGTTTACGCCTCTGCTAAAGACGCACGATTGTGATACGGAGACGATTGGTTATTAATAAGTCAGCGTATGTCCCCCCTTGCTTTCCTGTACATCTTGATGAAGGGATGTGATTGGGGCAGCCGAGCACAGAGCCTCGCCAGTGACGGTGTCTAGTTCTAACCTGTGGAACACCTTCAAAATTTACCTGCTGCTCTCCCGAGCATTCGCATCTCATGACAGTGGTTCCTCACGCCTACGTGCATCTACCAAGTCAGAGATGACTGATGATTTAATATCGATTTCGTTCAGGTCTTGAAACTTCCCGCTTCCGCACATGCATACATTGCCCCATCCCTTCCTCTGATTCCAGGATTATAACACGGCATGCAAGCACCGTCATAATTAGGGGACTGATGATTGTTGACCAAGGCTCTCCAGCATGTTACTGGCTGCAGTCCTCAACTCCTTCACAGCAATGGCGGTTCCTGCTCCCTCCTCTAAACCTTGCATCTCCGGTCGCATCTCCAATCGCATCTCCTGCCATCGCATCTCCTTCTCCAGTCGTTCGAGAACATGATCCACATTACCGATGAGCTGCTCGAGATCCGATTGCGAAGCAATCCGCATATACTTCTTTGTACCTTCCACAAGGACAAGAAAGAGCTCGAAACAGCGTGTGTTGTAAATGTTATAGGGATGACCGTTCCACGCACCTCTCATCATGTCCCACCACTGCTGCTCTGTGACAGAATCGAGCGATGTAACCGACGTCTGTTGAGATGCGATTCGGAGGAGAATACCAGCTATGTGAAATGCATGCTCCGAGGGTAATTTGTAGTATTCTGCACTCATGCTAATGCACCGATCTATGTAGTGATCCCCATATAAATGGGGGTGCCAGTTGGAATTCCTTGCGAGGGAACAGACCAGTTCAAGATAGCACAAATTGCGACCATAATAATCAAAGATGTTGTTAGGGATATCATTGACGGGTGTTGGACTTGGTCGCGGACAAAGCACGGATAAGATGGTGGGGGAAAGCTTGGTCAAAATCATGTCACGTAGCCTCGCATCATCAATGGCATCGAACGAGGCTATTTCTTCTCGGGCACTGTGAGCAGCGCGAAGAGCGGCATGGCGTAAACTGTCAGGCATGGTACTGTCCATGTAGGCGAGGAGCCTCTCGACGAACAGATGTTGTTTGGCGGGGCTGCAGCTCACTCCCATGCTACCCAATAACAAAAGGATGTCATATGCCGCTTCGTGGTCGTCGGGATCAATGTAGTCGAGGTAGTCCACTAGCCAGTCGAAGTCTTCTGGCGAGTGAGAATCGTCTTTGTACCAAAACCGCCCATTCCACACCCGGGTAGGGTCCCGGGACACGTTTGCAGCAGTGAACATGAAGTGCAGTGTATTTCGCAGAGCTTTCAGCAAATCCCAGGTATAATCTTGTTCGGATGACCTCACTCGTGAATAGATCTTCCTGCAAACGTCCAGGTTCCGCATAGTGTCGAATGAAGGACTATAGTGATGTTGAGCACGCTCGAAAATGGGACAAATAACTTTGAGGAGCTTCCATGCCCGGCGTGTAACTCCTATACTATCGTTGTCGAGATCGCCTCCATCCCATGCCCAGAGAACTTTTTGGAACTGCGGCAAAAGGGACCCCATGAGTTGAGGGAGAGCAGAACTACAAAATTTTATTTGTTAATCATGGCAGAGAACCACCAAAGAACCAATCACACCTTTTATCAATCCGAAAAATATCTTTCTTGTCAACGTAAACCCCGACCATGACGCAAGCAAGAAGAGTGCAATTGGCTACGATTTGTGTCGACGGAGAGGACGGAGAGGATAGAAGTTTTGATATCACTGTTATGGCGAGTTCTTCTCCGCCTTCATTCACTCGCCCAGTAACAAAGTGATAAGGAAGAACATGCGACAGCCACTCGAGGACGGAGTTGGGATAAGCCCCTAACCAAAAAGGAAACCGCATATAGACGTCTTCCGGAACACAAAGATTCCTAGTGGTGGCAAGCACCACGCCGTCGGCTGTATGCATGCCCCTCACGCTCATCTGAAGAAACATGTGGTAGTCCGTTCTCCTGCGGCCAAACAATTCACCACCGCAAAGAAATTCACCACGGCCAGGATATGCCCGAAGAACACATCCGTAGTAATACTAGATGACTCAGGGCCGTTGTACATGCCAAGGCCTTCTCCTCCAACGACGGTATGATCTGCTCCTGAATGTCGACGCAGCTTGTAAAACTATCAGACAGCTGATGCAGCATGTCCGAAACGTCAAGGTCCAGGGGCCATTCAACCTGCGGAACAAGGTTGGCAGCGGCAAGAAACACTTCAGGATCCGTAGATGTCTCGAGCAGCCACTTGATGCTAGGTGCTTCGAGATCGCTGATGGATATGTCTGGGAGGTCGAGAGTAAGGATACATTTACTCTCCGCCAAAACATCCAATTTCTGGTCGAATGATTGTGCTTCCCAGTCTACAACCTTTGTTGAAGAGTAAGGAGCCAAAGAACGCAGCCCTTTGTGAAGCGCGGCGAATAACAGCTTATGAGAGCGCCGTGCGAATGCGCCAGTAGCACGCACAGGGCCTATGGAGCAAAGTGTGCACTAGCGTTCCTGTGAGATAGGAGAAAAGATGCTCACCTTCCAATGCTTCAGACACTCGGGTCCAACTTGATCTGAAGGTACCAAGCCGTCGTTGCAGCACACCTGACAACAGACAACAAAACGGTCAAAGTATGTCTATACGTAAGAAAACATAGCTCACCGTGTGCTGACGATGCAAGCTGCTGCAAATATCTGAATGTTGGTTTGAAGATCAAGTGTAAAAGTCCTGCAGTATTGATTCGGATTGAAAATAAGCACAAAAATTTACAAATTGATCTTACTGTCGATGTGCAGCATGCGCAATACCGTGGGTATCGGCGTCTGGAATGGACAGGAGGGAGATATCAAACATGCCATCACCGTTAGCGAATAGAACAGAAATCCGAAGATCGTTGTGGCTATGATGACCCAGGCAACGCTCGGCTGCTTGTACCACATATTGGCGCTGAGAGCGATGCCAAAGAGAAGAAGGGAGATCTGAAGCAAGACCGGAAATGACTGCACGACAGCATCGAAATACCATGTGATGAGGCAGTCAAACTTCTCTTGTCTGAGTTTCCCTCGTTGCTCCTGGGAGCCGCGGCCATATCTGTTTGACTTGTAGTACCCGAGCCACTGCTCGCCTAGTACGGCCCCGAATGCAGCGAGCAAGCTCATGGACAAGCTTGCATATGCAATCATCTGGATTCTTAGGGCCGGCGTGGTCGCCGACCACGTAGATGCTGGCGTTGCGGGCGTAGAGACTATAGTGATGTTGCCAAGTCCGATCTGTACGAGCTGTGTGAGAAGGGCATTCGTGGTGTCGCTGGGGTTGGGAGTCAGATTGGCCTCCATCGCGACGATGAAAGACGTGCTGACAGCGGAGAAAAGACCAGACTGATCAAAATGAATCTCAAAATGAGTCAGAGATAAACTTGTAAAACGCACGAAGACCAAGACGATGTCCATGTCGCTGGTGTATCATTCAAGGAACTCGCCGTCGTGTTCCTCCGCGACTCTTTTGTACACTCCCCAGAAACGAGAGCGGTGGTCCTTGCCATTTTTCGATGCAATTATCGAGTCCTGGAGAACATCCAATACTTTCTTCATGACATTTGTTCTGCGTGTAGGATGTCGTCAGCTGTGATCGCTCAGCTTATTCTTCGCTCACAATTCGCTTAGACTTGGCTGGTCCTCCTCCGCCACGACCATTTCCTCCTCGCTAAGACAATTCGTGAGCTTGTTTGAAATCGCCATCCGGTGCAACTTCGAAAGTACTTTCTTGAACATGGGGTTCTGATAACTTGGAAGGTCCAGCGTTCGAGCTGTAGTTCCGGTGAGGAGTTACACAGAAGCATCAGAGCAGAACCACTTACATCCCTGATGGCAGCACCGCCGAAGGTTCACCATTTTCCTTCTCCCTGTCTTGCTGTTATATGAGTGACAGATTCCAGGAAGCCACGACTTACTCTGAATCCTCTGGGGGAGCTATTACTACGGTAACTTGTTCCGGAGCAGGCTGCTCGTCGTTCTGGGCGCGCTGATCCTCGGCACCGTCGGTGCTTGATGCTTTTAACATGAGGAAGTTGGAGCTATAGGTATTTGGACCCAAAGCAAAAGCCAGTGGAATTGGGAAGAGTCCGAGCGGACAGAGATAAGCAATGGCGCACAACAAGTCGGATAGGCGCTTGCGACCATCTTGAACACGTGCAGGACAAAGTTGACGCTGAGGGTGTTCGCAAGCGCTCCTTGGACCAGTGGGCTGTGAGACAAGTCTCCCACAGTCAGACAGTCTAGCTAGTAGCATCGCAAAACATCGCTATGCGCTAACCTGCCTCAACAGAAAGTATGGAACGGTCGGACCAGTGAGTAGGCCATCCAATGAATGACATGCATAAACAGAGATCATGTTGCGGTGGCTACTTCGAAATACACAAAACAACCACCTGTCGTTCTTGCTAGCCTGTAAACTTGGGAGATCACATGTACATACCATAATACATCAACAATCACATGCCCTCCACTACCTGCCTTTCGACCAATTCGGTGGTCAAAACATTCAAGAAGTGACAACAAAAATCGCAGCATATGCATAATGCAAGGCGAGGTATCACCTGGTGGTGTATGATCATTGATGATCGTCTCGAGCCATAAGCGGTAGTCCATGAAGCTCAGCGGACCAGCAAAGAATGCTCGCCGGAAGAGGTAGGCACCAGTGAGGGCCGCCCATGGGAGGATACCTCGACCGCAGTCTGTATGTGCACCAGGACTCAGGAGTAGATTCTACAAGTGACGGAGAAAACATTATCTAGGGAAATCAATGAGAAGAATGTGCCACGGCAAGGGTCACAGAATGGTCCGTCTCAAACAACTCGAGTCATTGAACAATAGTTCCTGAGTGCTGAGCCACCTTTTGACAGGCGCACGCGCAAGAAGACAGCTCAACGATGGATGCAGGTGTGCCCGATCCCCAAAACGTTTTCGTTCTGGCCCTCGTCTGCTGTAACAGGGTATTTGGGGATATGAAAATGAAGCCGCTGTATTGTGGCTGTTCTGGTACATTCAATGTGCACAGCTGATTGCGGCTGGGCTACGCTAGAGCCCGTCCGGGGGATTGAGATACTCAGACCTTAGTCCTCTCAGAAATATGGATGCATGAAGCAACCTGTACGAGATGATCGATGAGGATTCGTGGCCTACGAGCTGGCTGAGGAAAAGAATGCTTTGGAAGTCCGCCTGACCTTTCACGTCGCAAGCACATTCAAACTCAGCGCTTAGAGTGCAAAGCACGATGTATGATAAGCGGAAGGAAGACAAACCAGGAGGAGACAAACGCCTACACCACAAAGATGAATAGTGTCATCATACATGAATACATAACAAGATCAAGGAATACGACGAGACTCTTCGATCCAAACGGCGCGAAACCGTAGTTCAGACGAAGACCCTTCACGAAGAAGAGAGGAGCAAAAAATTATGCGATAATCATCAACAGGCCCGAAGGCTCCAGTTGAAGACAACAAACCCTGGCAGAAGCCATAGGGTCTGCCTCGCATTGACGGAAGGAGCCGTCAAAAAGTCAAGGCGGTAAGCCTCTGAGAAATCCTATCATGAGCGTTGAGATATGGAATAGATGTGAGGACTTACGACCATGCGAACCATGAAGGAGTGAAACGTGCGGGTCATAGAACAACAAGTTCCGGGATACGTTTTCACGAATTCCGTTACTGGCAACTAGATTGGGCAGGATATGCTCCCAATAGGCTTCCACTTCGCTGCGTAGATACACAGAGACCCCACATACGCCCGAAACCACTCGGTGAAGTGAGATCCGGGTCGAAGCTAGCTGACAGCGCAAGGCAACAGCTTGACAACACAACAGAGCTTTCGACAGCAATAGTCTGTCAATCATAAGTCATATGTCCATGTCCGGATAACGGAAGGTTTAAAGGCCCAAGGAGACTGAGTCACGCCGCGCAAAGCACGGAAGCACCAATAGATCCCTTCAAGGTCATCCTCGTATGCTTGGTCCATGACTTGCTCCGTGAACTAGGCATCATGTTTGGTCTCGACCAAACGGGTAGGCAATGGGCTATGATGAGCCTGCGTAGTATGCGCATTTCCGTGCGGTTATACACTAGTCAATGATATGACAGCGAGGTTCCTGTGCGCAAGCACTGGTTTGGCCAACGTCATGACTGGGTCAAATACGCTCGTGGCAGGCATCAATGGTATGAGTGTGACACGGGTTCATCACTTTAGGCTTTGCGGGTCAAGGAGGGCAGTGCCGCACGCGCACGGGCAACGCACGAATGCACCGATGAATCACACACGACGTATTGAGGCGAATGATCCTCGTATGCAAAGACAAAGCCGCTTGACCCTATTTACAATGTGTTTGGGTTCGGGAACAGGGCGATATCGCACGCGAGTGCACGATGCACCGATAGACCACGCCTGATGAATCGAGGCGCACGGTCCTCGTATGCAAGACATCGACACACCCTAGGTATCACGTGATAGCAATTGGTCATGGTTTGATCAAAAGTTATGGGTGCGTGGTTATGCGTTTGTGCGGTATGCAAGGGTCTGGTCAAGGTTATGCGTTTATCAAATAGTTTTTGGATCGTCGGGTCAAGGAGGGCAATGCCGCACACGCACAGGCGAACATGCGAATGCACCGATAGACCATGCTCGACGTATCGAGGCGAACGATCCTCGTGTACATAGACAAAGCCGCTTGACCCTGTTTAAAATGCATTTGTATTCGGTCGGGAACAGGACGATGTCGCACGCAAACGCACAATGCACCGATAAACCAAGCCTGACGTATCAAGGCGAACAGTCCTCGTATGCAAAGACGTCGCCACACCCCTAGTATCATATGATAGCAATTGGTCATGGTTATGGGTTTGTGCGGTATGCAAGGTCTGGTCAAGGTTATGCGTTTAACAAGTGTTTCTTTGGGTTCGCGGGTCAAGGAGGGCAATGCCGCACGCGCACGAGCGAACGCACGAATGCACCGATAGACCATGCCCGACAAATCAAGGCGAACGATCCTCGTGTGCAAAGACAAAACCACTTGACTTTGTTTAAAATATTGGGGTCTGCGGGAAGAAGGTAATGCCGCACGCGAACGCACAAATGCACCGATGGACCACAGCCCGACGAATTGAGGTGTACAATCCTCGTGTGCAAAGACATCACCACACCCTTGGTATCATGTGATAGCAATTGGTCATGGTTGTGTTTGTCATTGGGGCTATGTGCCAGGTTTAGAGTGGTGGCCAGGGGATTAAAGTTTCGAAACGAGTGGCCAAAGACATCGACATCGAGTAAAGTACCGGGAAACATCGGTTTGACGCTGAGACAGCTGTGGTACAGTCCTGGGCGGTGAGTGAAACGATGACCGGACGCATTTGCCTATCTGGGTCGTTGCCTCGCTGCGAAATATTCGTAGAGGAAGCCAGTAAAGGGGCTCGCTTGCCACTCCTTCGTGCCTTCGACTCGAGGACCGATCATGAACACGAGCTGGAGACCTGGGCGATGTAGAGGGAGCACATGCTGCACATCATGAAAGGGGAAGAAAGTGAAGTGAGTCAAGGAAAAAGGAAGATTGGAATTCCGACAAAGCCGGAAGATTACCGGAGACCCAAAGCATTGGCAAACACACCACATCCTGTCATTCTGATGTATCAACCATGACACTGTCACAAAAATACTGATACATAAGTGTGAGAGTCTGTCATAGTGGGGTTGTAGTGGTGCCACTACTGCAATGATACATCAGTCCCTGTGGTGATACATTACACAAGATCCATATACCATGTTCGCATTTTCAGCCATATAGCGTGGGAACTTCTCCGCAACACCCAAACATAGCCCAATTTGGGTATCTCCACAATATGAACCCTTCCCACACCCTCCCCAATCCATCTCTGGCTCACCATTACACTACAATTAGATACAGCTTGTAGTTAAGTAGTAGTATAGGTTATATACATATAATCAAACATAGTAGACCGCTTTTTCTGTCTATTTTTGTACCAATGCCTGCTACAGGGCCTTTGCAAGTGATATATAATAAAAAACATATCAAAACCAATTTCGCACTTTTGACCCTTTGGTATTAGATTGTTCTAGAGTATTTAGAATATGATTACAAACATATATGAACCCATTCCTGCCCTTATTTGACCTCCTAGAGCACCCTATATCAATTACTGTACTATACTAACATAAAACATAAAACAGGTTCGCTTTTTTTGACCTTTGGATATATGGACTTGAAAACATGATCCACAGCATCCCTTCAATAGTATACACAATATATCAGAAGCCTGTGTTAAGAGGATCAGTTCCTGTGATGCTATGTGCTTACCCTCTCCTGGTGGTTCATACCCTAGAAATTTTTTTCCTGTAGCTCCGGCCCTCTAGGATGGTGGGGAGCCTGTTCCTCTGGATATTGAGAGTATTCTAGTTATATAGCTGCATTATAATAGCATCAGGATCCTTTTCTACAATGAAATATCTGCATCTACCTATGCTACTGCATATTTTCGCATATTTGAGGTTTTTCACTATATTTATCTTCTAGTACATATATTGAGTCTTTGCATGGTAAGGATCACACAGCAATATGTCAGAGTATTGATACCAGGGGTATGTTAGTCTGACTTAGTCATTTTTACTGATAAGCAGTCTATGTTCTCATGAGGACACATATGTGTAATCAGACACTTGCTATATGTTGGGCCTATACCCAGAATACCAGATCTGAATTTGTAGAAAGATCAATTCACAACTCAGTGAGTGATGAGAAAAGTAAATGTGTGGTTATGGTCCCACTATGTGTTTAATAAGAGATTTATATGAATATCTTTATATCTAACTAGCATCTAGGTCGAAGATTTTGTCAAAAATGAGCTAAATAGAATGTAGACTACCCCAATATCCTATACTACATTATACTCTAAGAGTTAAGGTGATGTGGAAGTGTTGTGGTGTCAAAGTTGACAGAATTACAGTCCTACCACCAACTTGAATGTAGTATAGAGAAGTACTCCGATGTTTTGACTTTTGAGTTTCCCGCGCTCTTTTTCTTATCTACTGGGTTCCTCTGCTCTCAGGTCTTGATGGATCCTTCCAGTAATCAAGGGCTGTGTTCCCTAGTATATATAGTATACACTGTGATAGTCTGATCATGATATATCATCTTATACATGTTTTAAATTCCTAATCAGTGAAAGTAGGAGATATATCCTTGATATCAATACTCTGATATATTTCTGTGTGATCCTTACCATGAGAGGGCTCAATATATGTACTAGAAGGTAAATATGAGCAGTTTGTATAGTTTATGCAAAAGCAATATAGTGAAAAACCTCAAATATGCGAAAATATGCAGTAGCATAGGTAGATGGAGATGTTTCATTGTAGAAAAGGATCCTGATGCTATTATAATGCAGCTATACAACTAGAATACTCTAAATATCCATAGGAACAGGCTCCCCACCATCCTAGAGGGCCGGAGCTACAGGAAAAAAATTCCCAGGGTATGAACCACCAGGAGAGGGTAAGCACATAGCATCACAGGAACTGATCCTCTTAACACAGGCTTCTGATATGTTGTGTATACTATTGAAGGGATTCTGGGAATCATGTTTTCAAGTCTATATACCCAAAGGTCAAAAAAGCGAACCTGTTTTATGTTTTATGTTAGTATAGTACAGTAATTGATATAGGGTGCTCTAGGAGGTCAAATAAGGGCAGGAATGGGTTCATATATGTTTGTAATCATATTCTAAATACTCTAGAACAATCTAATACCAAAGGGTCAAAAGTGCGAAATTGATTTTGATATGTTTTTTATTATATATCACTTGCAAAGGCCCTGTAGCAGGCATTGGTACAAAAATAGACAGAAAAAGCGGTCTATTATGTTTTATTGTATGTATATAACCTATACTACTACTTAACTACAAGCTGTATCTAATTGTAGTGTAATGGTGAGCCAGGGATGGATTGGGGAGGGTGTGGGAAGGGTTCATATTGTGGAGATACCCAAATTGGGCTATGTTTTGGGTGTTGCGGAGAAGTTCCCACGCTATATGCGAACATGTGACCCTGTCAATGGCTGTGCTAGGGCACGAAATGAGGATTCACACTGATGTATCAGCCTGGTGCTACTAGTAGTATCTGCTGGGAGGATCTGTACTGATACATCACTCCTACAGCTCATGGATGACTGACAGTTCCTCACATTTATGTATCATTATGACATTATGGACTGGCAAACAAGCCAAGCGCACACTCACCATTTGCTCACCATAATCGGCAACATGCGGAGAAGTTAAATGGTGAGGAAGCCTTCAGGGGTGAGATTAGGACAGAAGGTACGACCAAGTCTGGACTTTTGCTGAATATCTCCCATTAAGTGTATCCATTAAAAACCAAACATCAATTCGAAGAGAAGGACAACTCTAAGATGTATAACAGTAGTCTAGAAAGAATAGCTGTTTATGACAGCGTACATAACAATGAATATCGACTGCGAGTGAATGCTGAGGAGGAAGCACTCTTTCGGTGAATCTTTCCCTAGGATCCAAACAAGAGCAATCGCGAAGCAGGAACTCGCTAAGATATATGGGTTGCCGATGAAGGCGATCATAACAGCTGCTTGAATGATAGTTAAGACTATCCAAGTCTTGAGGGGGGATCCAAGAAGAACAGGTATGGTCAGAACTCCAGCCTTGTCGTCCTCAGTCAAAGTCACGCACGTCTGTCATAATCTTTGGGAGACCATGAGCTGAGAGTTCAATCACAGGCAGAAAAATGCCTTACAGAATGACAAATGTGATTGACCGTCAACCAAATGACAGTCTTGATGATTGTCCATGGAAGCACGTTGTAGTCTGACTTCCATGACTGTCTGCAGTGCTGAGTGGACAATGAAGAATATCCCACAACTATCTTCAAGTCAAAATAGATAAACCATCAGGGATGTGATAGCACATACCCTCGGATGATGCCATTGAATATAGCCTTCATGCCAGGAACTCGTTTGATAATGAATGGAGTACCAGATCTCAATGAACTGTACCCTGTTTCTTGATCATGCTTCACACATATGAATCCCTGGAGTACCATACCAATTCGCCAGAGGATCGATCGGAGTCGCCCACAGAAAAGCGGGGGTAGTAAAAATTGCAGGTGAGAATAGCCATGTTTGGTGGACTTGGACATAAAGCAATCATGAGCAGTGACACATTCAAGACCAGAAAAATGTGGACAAGGTAGAACAGGAGGGCAAAGCATTGTATGACAGCTGCGCCGCAAGTGCCAATGGCAATTCCTTGATCCCTAAAGTGGTCAATGCCAACAGCAAGGATGTCGCATGTAGTGCATACAGTGATCTTTTGCACTATTGTGTTAGAAAACCATAAGGCCTGGAATCTGCAAATAGATGGCTTACCGGCCTCCAGTCAAGCCATCCAGCGATCATGTAGGACATGAGAGATGCGAGCACAAGGCTGTTTATAGCCACGACTATGGGACGCAGGATCACAGCATTAATGAAGGTTGAAACTGTGGGTGTAGCCATCTTGTTGAGGATAGGTCCTCCCAGTGCTGGGGTTTTATGTTTCCTACCGTTTGTATGCTTGGTAGAACATACCAGCTGGCTATGAGACGGTATGCCTGAGGCCACAGGTACATTATCAAACTCTATGCTCTATGAAAGGCTGGATTTGAGCAGGGTCCAATGGTTAAGTGCAGGCAGAATATTGTAACATGTCAAATACTCCTGTCAAGCAATGTTATTTTGCTTACCAGCCTGTTTTCAGTATGGCACCAGTGACCCATGATTGAACGTTGACCAATATATGCAGTGGGTGACTATCCATAGGCCAAATAATGTGGAATAGATTATAACGGACTTTAAACTTATTTGCAAAAGATAATCTGAATAGAATACTAAACTGTACACATATGGAATAAACTAATCTGTATTTTCTTGGTCAGAACTCCGATGGAAGATGTACTGCTACAGTATGCTCTGGTAAACAATGCAGAAGAAATGGTACTTCTCGATGACAAAGAAGACGCCACAATGTTAGCAGCCACGCTGGTTGCTGGCGCTGAGCTTGCTTGACTCAATCATGTCAATACACAGAACCCTAGATGACTTTACCTTTGTCGCACTCAGCTACTTCCTGATCCACATTGCAATACTCCATGGCAACTACTGTATGAAAGCCAGAATGATCGTGCTTTTATTACCACCATGGGCATTGATGCCCCAACTTTTGAATTCATTCTGACTTCTGGCTTTGCCAGTCAATGGTACGAGAAGCCCGTCACACGTCCTGACATCAACTTGCATGGCATCCCTCGCCTGAATCAGCGTTCACTTAACGCTGGCGGGGCACTTGGCCTCATACTTCACTATCTCAACTCCACCATGCAGGAGACTAGCCTCCAACAGATATTCGCATTGGTTCCTGCCACTGTTTCTCGCTATCTCACATCTGGACTGCCCATACTCTTACAAACTCTCCATTCTATGACTGATGCCAGAATTCAATGGCCACAGACCTGATTTTGAACGGTGTAGTGCATTTGTGATTGCATGTCACCCATGACTGCAAAGTGCCTTCAGAAGCATTGATGGGCTCAAATTGCCTGTGCAAACTTCCGAGGATGATGAGATCAAAAATGCTACCTACAATGGGTGGCTTTCTGAGCACTTCATAAGTTCTGTCATAACATTTTCAGCTGAAGGTATGTTTTCTCGTCTTCTGCCATAGTTTGTACTTCATTTTATATTCACAAAGGCATCGTGATTGCAGCAAGGACCAATGCACCTGGTAGCTGGCATGATTCTCACCTCGCATCCCGCATCTATACTCAACTTCAACTCCACATGCCTCCCAACTATTACACTGTTGCAGATACTGCCTTCCCTCGTGGGACATCCTCCATTAATGGGTGCATTCGTGCACCTCTGAAACATGGCCAGGTTTTATGTGGCTCAGTTGCCAAGATAGCGGAACAAATGGCATTCAACCGCAAACTACTTTCTTACCATCAAACAGCAGGGTGGGGTATGCGCGCCATCCAAGGCGCCTTTGGAAGGCTATGTCTACCACTCAATATTGCTAATGAAGAAGCTCACAGCAATCTCATTGAAATATGTCTTCGGCTGCACAATCTCCATGCCATACGTGTTGGAATCAACCAGATATGGACCGTGTACACCAAGCTTTGGCAGGCTACAGAGGATGATATGGATGTGTGGCGAGACTTTGAGAACATGCTATTTTCGGACCAGAGGAAGAAAGATCAAGTTTCGCGCTTCCATGTCACCTTGGAATACCAGTAGATACAATTGTCTAGTACTGCTGCATGTTGCCCATTTTGTATTGAGGATTGAAAATTGATCTAGTATTGCTGCATGTTGCCTGTCTCATGTGAGAGGGACAAGAGGACAGATGAGAGGACAGTTAATTTTTCAAATGGTACATTGGTACCCTAAACACACTGGGAAACTACGTAAATAGTATTGTACAATCAAATCTCTTGTGACCCTTCCTTTTAAATGGGCTTGGGAGGTTCATCAGCCAAGTCCTCAAAGTATGGGCGATCAGAATACTTGGGACGTCCAGATGGCCCAACTCTTCGAAGGCGGGGAGGCTTGGGAGCCTCAGGGACCTCGGATGCAGTACTTTCACCCTCATCTGTGATCCACCTAACAGATCCCCCACCCTCAGGGTACCATTCCTGCTGTAAGTTCTCATGTTTGGGCATCCAGATATGCCGATGGTGTGTGGATCCAGTCATCTCCATCATCTCAATGCGAAGCTGAGTGCGATCACATTCATGTTCAGCATCATACAAGCGATTGCGCAAACCAAAGAGTTGTCCCTGTAAATTTTCGATGTTGGCATTTGAGTCTCGGAGCTGCTGGCTTTGGGTAAGCAGTTGCACAGTAGCAAAGCTGTGATTGGCATGATCTTCATCATGGTCATGCTGGGCAGCTGGGTCCAAAGCACCGGAGAGACAAGTGAGGAGATCTGTAGCTGCAGCTCCTCGAGCATTGCGATGCAGAATGGGGGCTTCAGTGCGAGCAGTGGAGCGTGCAAGAGCAGTGTGCTGAATTGGGGGGGAGGTATGGTCTAACTCGTCCTGAATCTGATTGGAGATGACAGAGTGATTGTCGTTGTCTTCGATGTCATCAAAATCCATGTCGTCCAGGTCACACATGCCTGCATGCTCATTGATAAGTTGATCAATGCAATGTGCACGTGTAACCTCTGGAGGGCAGACACCATCTCCCATTGGCTTCATGGTCTTCACCAGCTGTAGTTCAATGAGTGAACTGTCTCATAGCCATAGTATGACACTTCAAATCTTACCTGCTTGAACTTCGTCTCGAGTGAAGTAACTTTGCGTTCAGGCCGGCCATTTGCCTTTTCCCATTGGCCAAACTTGACATGAACAGCCTGCCATCCACGTTGACCGAGGGGAAGCTCCTGACAGACCATGTCCAGAAGAACTTTGACGTCTGAGCTGGTATAGTTGTTAGACCCTTGAGGGCGTCCTCGCCGAGCATGCACTTCATTGTCGTCTTCAGCATCCTCTCGGTGTGGGAAACAACTCCGCAGTGGGCGGATATAATGTAAGGTCAAATGCTATACCTGCTGCTTCACTTGCAAGGCAAGAATGTTCGACCCTAAAGGGGTCTGCTACTGAGATAAGTCTGATAGTTAGTATATAAGGTCACGGAAAGGTAAGGGGGCAAGTCCGAAGGTATGCGGACCAAGTCCGGAGGTCAAAATGTTGGGTCCGAAGGTATAATACCAAGTCCGAGGCGCGGGAAAAGCGGGTCCGGAGCTTCGGGTCGTCGGGTTATGGGTAATAGCACGGGAACAGGTTCGGAAAGCGTCGGACTATGTCCGGAAACAAGGGAAAGTCAGGGAAAACAAATGGCAAGGGTTTCGGGTGTGAAGCGGGTGCGGAACGGGTGATAACCAGGTATATTCAGCCAGGTAACAGGTAAGGACAGGTATGTGACCAAGTAGATGGGAAGTCCCACCTACAGTAAAGTAAAGAGTGCTTGGTCGTACTACCAGTCCTATATAACTAACTACGTAGAAATCCGGAATATAGAAAATAGGAAAACATCGGGTCCGGAGATAGGTAAACTAACATGAGGCGCTGCGGACGTGTGAGAACACAGGTAATAACGCTGCCTACTGCATCAGCCATGGGAAACAAGCTACTACGCACCAGTGGGGTTGGACGGAACGGACAGGACATAGGACGGACGGGTTTCCGAAGGTATGTGAGCGGGTCCGGTGCATCTCCGGCGGGTCCGAGGCTCGGAGAGCACGGGAAAGCGTCGGGTTTGAGCGGGTTTCGTCGGAGATGACTGGGAGTGACTGTACTGATGTCCAGACAACTGGGCTTTCGACGTACTCCGTAATATGTGGCTCTGCAGGGCTGCAGCGAGAATGTTTCCTACATCGGGAACACTTTTTTGAGTTAGCAGATGCAATGTTTTCCTTGGCCTTACCTTTGTCCCTTGGGCCTTTGACCTGGCGACGAGAGCCTGCTGTTTTGGCTGCTAGAGTGTGGCCACGGGCCTCCGCGATAGTGATGGCATCAGTCAAGTCAAGATCAGGAGAGTCGGGTAGCGGGAGGAGCACAGGATCAATCATTTGGTTAGTCGGCACCTGGCAGAGAGGTACACAGGAACCAGATGGTTGTAAGGGTGGCGCAGTGTCCAAATTGGACTGGAACTTGGCCGGAGTGAGTGCATAGGTGCCAGGAGGCTGTATATAACACAGTTAGTCGAGTGAAAATACATAGTATGGTGCCGTTGATGTACCTTATAACTAAGACCCAGTTGGGGCTCCCCATATTCGAGGCCAAAGGCATGTGGAGTGATAGACTATAGTGGTAACATGAGCATCGGAAAGCGTAGATGAGAAAAATGAAACTTACCTTGCAAATTCCTGGGTGAGGAACCCAAGCACTGTCTTCGTTGCATGCATAGGCATTTCCAGTGTTGTCATAGCGTAATTCTGGGTAGGATGGGCTACTACCAGGGGGAATCACAGATTGTGGAGGGGGAATGTCAGACATTGTAATTGTAGTAATGTTTGAATTGAGATAAAGCTTACCTTGTTGTCCCCAAGCTTTTATAAGTTCCCAAAGTCCCAAAAATTTTGGTCGCCAGACGCACAGGCATGTCTCGAAGTTGATAGATAGTGAAGATCACCCTGTGGTGGTTGTAGTAATACATTAGCACATACACACATGGATCAAAGCATTTAATGAAAAAAAACACACCTAAGCTCAAAGGATGGACAGTCCTTGTTACTGGACAGATAGAGGTTGATTGGGGTTGGCATTGCTCAAGTTGTCCCTTGGCCGGTCGCAGAGATATGTGATTGCACAGTTTGGCTGTTATAAATCTTAAAACTTCAGTACAGTTTTCTCCAGGCAGCGTAGGTATTGGACCGCAGTTAAAAATCTGTATATTCGAAGACATTATGATGAAGCAACGATGGGCAACGATTGTCACTAAGCTCAAGACAAGTGAGGCACTGACCTCCATTGTAGATTAGTCAGTGGATTGCAAGGGTGTTAGTGGCCCAAAACAGATATAATCCATCTGAATAATCTGTAAGGGGGGGGGGGCAGGCTCCTTCCCACCACTGCTTTGAGTGTGGAGGGGCGACATCTGAGGGCTTGATATATCACATGATACAAGAAAATTTCAAACCCAGCACAACCTTATTCCCCTCACACTCTCAGCAGCAGCTGGAAGATAACATTTGTAAACATCATCAGCCACAGTGGCTGAACCATCGGAACGTGAAATTTATTCACGTAGAATGAACTTAGGGTTAGAAAGACATAGGTATTATTTGTATTAGAAAATTCCTGCTACATAGACGTAGCAACACACATTCACCATTAATGGCTTCGGCCACTCCTATTCCACCTCTCACTTCCAGTCCAGATATTCCTTCCTTGGGTCAGATCTGGTCTGTGACACAGCAAAAATTTGGAGTCAGACCTTGTTTATGGCAAGTGAAGGTTGCAGAGGTGCTGCTAAAAGGCGACCATGATGTACTCTGTACTGCAGGCACAGGAATGGGCAAGACACTATGTTTCTGGATACCATTGTTATTCCGCCAGGGTATACAAATTGTCATCACACCTCTGAATATGCTCGGCAAGCAGAATGCTGCGTCACTTGCCAGGGCTGGCATACGAGCTATTTTGATAAGCAGCAAGACTGCAACCACTGCAAATTTTGCTGTGAGTCTGATCTTGGATCACAAAACTTTTACTCACCAAATAATACTCAAAGGCTATTCATGCACTCAAGTACCAAGCAGTACCTGTTAGCCCTGAGCAAATTATGAAACCAACTTGAGAATTTGAAAGGCTACTAAAGGATGACTTGTTTAGTTCCTGTATTATCAGCATCATCATTGACGAGGCACACTGTCTTACCGATTGGGGAGAATTCCGGCCAGAGTACAAGGAGCTTGGATGTCTCCACTATATCTTGCCACCAGCAGTCCCCATCATGATTACATCCGCCACACTCACCAAACACACACTCTCCAATGCGGTACACCTCCTTCACATGCGGGCTGACAAGTTGACTACTATCCGACGTTCTATGGATCAACCAAATATTAAGCTTGGAGTAAAAAAAATAATCCACGCACTTCACAGCTACATCGATTTAGCGTTCTTGATACCAGCTGGTTGGAAAAGAGGGGATCAACCACCTCCTAAATTCCTCATTTTCTTCGACGACATACAAGACGCCATCAATGCGGTGTGGGAGAAATCGTAGAAGCGCGCTATAGTGATAGCGTGTCGATCCTGTTAGGTGCGAGAGTAGTAGTCGACCCAAAGGGATAGCTCTGAGAGCAGTTCCTCAAGTAAGAGCGAAGGGACAAGTGCGGCTGGGTATTATGATCTATGCGACGGACTCCACAAGCTATGCGGCGAAGATACGAGATGCGGGTATGCGGAAGAGTTGCGAGGCGAGTGTGGTGTGGACGCGGAGTAAGAGAGCGCGGATATAACTAGAAGGGAGCCAAGTACACAAGTCCAAGTACCAGGTAGCGGGTGACGGGTATGACGGGTAAGGGTACCAGGTATAAGGGACGCGATGCTAAGATTTACCGGGATCTGTTCTGGAACTCTTATGCGACGAGGTTTCTAGGTATAACTAGCAAGAGTCGAACGCTCAAGGGAGTGTAGAGGTCAAGCGCGAGATAGGGAGAACTGCAATCGATTGTGCAAGAACAAAGAACGAGGTAGACTATACTAGTGACTCCTGCAACACCGACTCAAAGGAAGGGAATGTAGAAAAGTGCGTAGTTATGAGTCCTGGGCGAGTATTTATGTGAGTCCGTACGAATCCGGGACTGTGCAGGCGACCGCATATGTACAAGCGAGTCCGGAGTGATATAAGATGTAATAGCGCTAAGCTGGCCTCATGCATGGGAAAAGTATGTAAAACAGCCTGCAAACGATCAATAGACAACAGGTAAGGACTAATAACGCACCAGTGGGGTTGGACGGACGTGGACAGGACATGGGAGGACATTTACGAGGGACCAGTACGGTTATGCGGAGTGATGCGGATCGTGACCCAGTATGCGGAGCCACCGCAACGACGCGCGAAGGTGCGTAACTGACCGCAACTGTCCGGAACTGTTCGCGACCCTTCGGAATGACTTCGGACTGTAAGTGTAGGTATTGACTAGCATGGGGAATTGATGCTCTGCAGGGCTGCAGCCAGATTGTTTCCTACAGCGGTGTAGGAAACAATCTGGCTACAGCCCTGCAGGACATCATTTCCCCATGGTAGTCAACCAGAGTACTCATGGTCCAAAGTTGTTCCAAGTACTTGCGAACAGCTCCGGACAGTTGCGTCCAGTTACGCACCTTCGCGCGATGATGCAGTTAGCCCCGCATGCCCAGTTCCAGATCACATCACGTAGCATCTCACATTGGTACTTTGCATTGTCCTCGCATTGTCCTGTCCATGTCCATCCATCCCCACTGGTGCATTATTAGTCCTTACTTGTTGTCTATTGATCATTTGCAGGCTGTTTTACATACTTTTCCCATGCATGAGGCCAGCTTAGCATTATTACATCTTATATCACTCCAGACTCACTTGTACATATGTGATCGCCTGCACAGTCCTGGATTCATACGGACTCACATAAATACTTGCCCAGGACTCGTAACTACTCACTTTTCTACATTCCCTTCCTTTGAGTCAGTGTTGCAGGAGTCACTAGCTTTAGTCTACCTCATTCTTTGTTCTTGCGCAATTGATTGCAGTTCTCACTATCTTGCGCTAAACCTCTACACTCCTTGAGCATTCAACCCTTGCTAGTTATACCTAGAAACCTTGTCGCATAAGTTCCGGAACAAGTCCCGGCAAAACTTCAGCATCGCATCTCACATACCTGGTACTCTTACCTGTCATACCCGTCACCCGTTACCTGGTACCTGGACTTGTATACCTGGCTCCCTTCTAGTTATATCCGTGCTCTTTTACTCCGCATCCGCACCACACTTGTCTCGCAACTCATCTGCATATCTGCATCTTGTATCGTCTTCACATCGCTTGCGGAATCCTGTCGCATAGATTGTAATACCCAACCGCACTTGTCCCTTTGCTCTTACAAACTTGAGGAACTGCTCTCAGAGCTATCCCTTTGGGTCAACTACTACTCTCGCACCAAACAGGATCGACACGCTATCACTATAGTGCGCTTCTACAATTTCTCCCACAGCGGCGCGCTCGCTTCGGAAGCATCTGCCTTCTGAGTTCCACAACAAAATCAAATGGTTTAACTCAGACATGTCGAGTACTTACAAGGACACAGAGCTTGAGAACCTCCTATCAGGAGAAACATGGGGTTTCTGTACAACCGACTCGTTTGGAATGGTAAGGCACAAAAAGCTTGAATCACACAACAACTTACAGACTGTTTAAAGGGTATGGACATTCCGGATATCAAGATTGTTATCCAATGGCAGGCAACCTGCCACCTTGCTACATTATGGCAATGTTTGGGGCGCGCTGCATGAAACAAGCAGTTGATGGGCACGGAGCTGCTCTTTGCTGAGAAAGAGCACTTTGATGATGAGCGGGAGGCTCAGGGCCATCAGAAAAACACAACACGAGAACACTCGCAAGCGGAAAGCAACAGACTTACTGGAGGCACGAAACAATAAGTGTCACACAGTTGTTCCATCAGAAGTACCCACCAATGTCCCCCCATCAGCTTCATCCTCTCAAGTTGTCAATGAAGATTCCAATATCGAGCTTGACAACACTGTGATACCAAGTGTGAATAGTTTGCAGGAATTGAAGGATGCAATAGAAAATGCTCACCACATAAACAAGACAACAAATGCCCGAGCTGAAAAGAAGAAGAAGAGGGAGTTGGATCCTGGCATGGATTACTTATCAATGCTGATAAATGTATAGGATTGATGTGTAGAAGGAAGGTATTTGACGTGTGCTTTGATAATGAAGCAGCCGGTGAGAAATTTCAATTCAATTGAAACGGACCGCACTTACACCCTCTCAGACTTTGACCACCTTGATTGCGACCCAGAGCATGTTGTAGGCTGCCCACGCCGTTTGGTTTCACAGGCCATGGTTTGTTGCAACATTCACCATCCCAATCACTTTTCTACCTACTCCTCCCCAACCGATGAACCCTCTGCTACATCCAGACGTTCCTGCATTCCTAAATACACACAAGAAGTGTCTGACCTTGCATTGCTGGATGCCCTTTATGATTGGCATGAGGAGAAGACAATTTCAATATACGGCTGGGCTCATCTCAGTGACCTCGGCCCTTCCCTTGTCCTGCCCAATTCCACACTAGATCACATCGTTGACTGCACACATCACCACAAAATCCACATCACGCTTGACCTGAAGAAGGAGACAGGGTGGACAGATGCTGATAGGTTTGGAAACGATGTAGGAAACATTCTCGCTGCAGCCCTGCAGAGGCCTATTTTACGGAGTACGTCGAAAGCCCAGTTTTCTGGACATCAGTACAGTCACTCCAGTCATCTCCGATGAAACCTGCTCAAACCTGACGCTTTCCTGTGCTCTCCGAGCCTCGGACCCGCCGGAGATGCACCAGACCCACTCACATACCTTCGGAAACCCGTCCGTCCTATGTCCTGTCCATTCCGTCCAACCCCACTGGTGCGTAGTAGCTTGTTTCCCATGACTGATGCAGTATACAGCGTTATTACCTGTGTTCTCACACGTCCGCAGCGCCTCATGTTAGTTTACCTATCACCGGACCCGATGTTTTCCTGTTTTCGATATTCCGGATTTCTACGTAGCTAGTTATATAGGACTGGTAGTATGACCAAGCTCTTTACTTTACTGTAGGTGGGACTTCCCATCTACTTGGTCACATACCTGTCCTTACCTGTTACCTGGCTGAATATACCTGGTTCTCACCAGTTCCGCACCCGCTTCACACCCGAAACCCTTGCCATTCGTTTTCCCTGACTTTCCCTTGTTTCTGGACATAGTCCGACACTTTCCGAACCCGTTCCCTTGCTATTCCCCGTAACCCGAAGACCCGAAGCTTCGGACCTGCTTTCCCGCGCCTCGGACTTGGTAGATTACCTTCAGACCCGACGTTTTGACCTCCGGACTTGGTCCACATACCTTCGGACTTGTTCCTTTACCTTTCTGTGACCTTAGACACTAACTATCAGACTTATATCAGTAGCAGACCCCTTTAGGGTCGAACATTCTTGCCTTGCAAGTGAAGCAGCAGGTATAGCATTTGACCTAACATAATATCCACCTACTGCGGAGTTGCTTTCCCACAACAAGATCGTTGTGCTTATTCAAAGGCACACACCACCTGCTGCAAGCCCTTTCACTATGACTCCTCTAAGCCATTCATCCAGCACCGCCAATACCAGTGTTCTACCTCCATTGCAAACACCATCCACACCATCTCCTTGTCCAACTTCCAATGCTCCAAAGTGCAAGAACAAGTGTAGCGCCTGCAATAAAGAGGGCCACAACGGTGAGTTTCTGGCTGTTTGTATTATAATCTTTGCAAATATTTATTTGTCAACAGCACGCAATTGTGTTTGTCCAAGACACCTGTCTCACACTGGACCGAACAAAGAAAACATTATCATTGCCTCTTCACATCCCGCTTAAACCAGCTCAACTAATACATCATCTAAATCTGCTCTACCGTCTCCTGCCTCCATGCCCTCATCTTCCTCATCTACCTCTCCTCGTGCTGCTTTTTCCATCATCTCCCTTCCTTTGTCAGTCAAATCAACAATCAGAAACCAGCTCTTCCTGCCCAGTGATGGAATGTGTGGGGATTGTTTGGCTAGCTGAATAGATAGTAATTCGAATGTTTTCCTCATGTTTGGTCCAGTGTGTTTCGACGTGAGGTGTGCAAGAAGAAAATTCTTTTGTATCATTGTCTGAGCATTCCGGTATGCCTGTACCAGTGGGGACTCAAGGAAAATGCGCTCGACTGTACAGTTGGGTCCCTTGCCGCCATTTTTGACCTTTGTGAACAGATTGTTCAATTCCACACACCAGTCAACAGCTCACCAACTTGTTTCCTTGCCGGTGGGATTCACAAGAATATGGTAATGTATTGCTCGTCTAGTGCCATGCAAGATCAGTCTCCAATTGAGTACAATCTGTTGATGAACATACCGGTGTCGATCTTCATTGCTGATCAGTTGTAAACCACAACAAAACAACAAACCTAGTAATGCTACTGCTCAGTGGTCCTTATGCTGAGAAGCACTGGGTACAGTAGTTGTTCAGTTGGGTGGCCTGACCCTTGGTAGTGCACCACACACTTCGAGTGTGAGGGGTTTAACTTGGAGGATAGAGATAGATGAGCACAACTAAGTCTGGAGTGACCTAGCTGTGTTGGAGGACAAAGAAAGAGGGCAGCAAAGATAATGGATAGAATAGCAGTGGGACAGTGTTCCAGGTGAACAAGGTCCAAGAAGACGTGGAAGGATGAAAAATGCGAAGCCAACTGAGGCTTCAGAAAGAACTGGACATGAAATGGTGAACTGGATAAGTTGATTGCTCTGTAGCTAAAGTACAGGGGTTTATATAGAGTATAGTACCTGCATACATCTGTGTATGCAAAGCAACGCTCCAGGTAATGAGTAGGGCAATGAAGAGGGCAATGAAGAGGGGGAATGGAATGAATGTGCTGCGCTTCAGGGGTAATGACTGAGCAATTTCGAAAAATAGAACAAATCCTATGCAGAATGAGTCATAAAATGGAGAATGAGTCATAAGGACAAAGAATGAGTCAGAGAATGAAAAAGCGATGATAAAGCAGGGCTGTGACCATTACAAACCATGACTCATGACCTGAGTCATCATGACCAATTGCTATGCAAGCATGACAAAGTGCTGTGCGGTGATGATGCAAGAGCTGTGACGCAGCAATGGCGCAGCATATGGGCAGTGGAGAATGGAATGGAGTGATGATGCTATGATGCCATGGTGGTGTGATGATCCGAATGCTCTGCTGCAGAGATGTCATGTGGTTGTTGGTGCAGAATGTCGACATGCAGGGATCATGGGATATACACAGTCTGTAAGACGCTTCCCCAGCATGATAAAGGGATTGGTCATCTGCATAAGGACTTGGTTGTTTGCAATCTCTGGTGAGCATTAGGATGGAATGGCATGGTGTCCACAGTGATCATGGAGGTGAGGTGCGAGTGGATAATGGTTTGAATGGTTCGACAAATATAAGCCACTGAAGAGGATTGGAAATGGTAGGGTGATGAGGACAGGATGAATAAAGACACGGTTTTCGACGTATTGGTGCAATTTTGCATGGTCTGGCTGATGCTGAGGTTGTCTGAGAGTGTAGTGGGTGAAGATGGGAGAGCGTTGGAAGTGTGTGAATGGGGGAAAGGTGAATAAACCTCATTGAATGCGAAATGCCATAAAAATGCGGGATGCCGTAATACTGTTGAAAATCGCTTGAAAATCGAAAAATTAAGGGAAAGGAAGGGAAACAAATGAAATGGTGCATAAGGAATGTTATGGGAAATGAAGATAAAAACCATGTTCTCACTACCAAACACGTTTGGTGTGTGACACCGCCAGGCTGCTATACAAGGTACTTTGATTTTCTTTTGTTATTATAATGCTAATGTTGCTCTAGAGATGTCAACAGAGGACCAAGAGACTGTTGAGAATATGATGGCCGATTTTGGAATGGAAGTGGAGACGTTCATGCATACAGCACCTCCAGGTGAAGAGGGTTTTGATCTCAGTCATGCAGGTGGTGAGCATGAGGCCTTCGAAGGGCTCACTCATCAACTGGTGGATCTCACTGGACAGTACGTGTTCACAACCATGTGTGATTCTTCCAATGTTAACACTTATTGTAGTCATCACATTGACCCACGATCTCGGGGGGAATGGACAGAAGATCAAATGGCTCATTGGAACCTTCAGATGGATCATCTAGTTGATGCCTACTTAAACTATCGCTCTCGAGATTCTGGGGATGGTATGCCAGCCATGTCAGACCAGGACCTGTCAGGCGTCGACGCTTCTTTTTCAATTAACAACATTGAGCTCATTGATATTTTCAGTATGTTTGAAACAGTTTTTAATATCTTAGTATTCATTCTGTCTTTGCAGCAAGAACGCACACACATCTTCAACCATTACCGTCTCACCAGTACCCCAATGAAACACTCATCCACTATGGGTACATCGGGTGTGCCCCGGTGTATCCTTCTGTTGCGATTTCACTTCATACACTTGCTGCCTACCGTCAATCGCATCGAATGTGTCCCCGGTTCAGTATCCAATCACAATGCAAGACTTTATGTTATCTTCATGATGTATGTACCTTACTTGCATTGAAGTTTGCTTATTTAAGTTTAGTTCGCAGGTTCCATATCGACCATATTTAAAAAAACAATTCTCCTCGGCATATGACACCTTTCTTGAAATTGTTCATCATGTGAACCAGCGTCTCCGCGGGGCACTCAAACGGGATACTGTCAACTGGTGTTTGCTAAACTCATGCCCCGTATGCTTTTATAAGCTCGACAATGAGCCCACACTCGAATTTGAATGGCTGGTATCAATCGATGGTAATAATAGCCTGAAGCAATGGGACTCAACCATTTACAGGACAACTGCCTGATCTGATTCTTGCACTGCTCATTCAGATTATTGGATTCATGCTAGCAATGTTGACAAGTTTCAAGATGAAGTAAATTCTCAACAAGTAAGTGTTTGCTATTCATACAACTATCTTCTGACATAATCTTTTAGACGGACATGAAGAGCGATGACAACTGGCATGATAAGCCCACAGACACCAACCTTCCAGGAGCATTCTCTTGCATGAATTGGTGGAGGAACGCCGGACCAGAAACATGTAAGAAGATGTTTGCAGTATTTGAAGAGTCAGGAATTTTCATCGCTTCATGCCGACATTGTTTCATCCTTCTAGCTTGCAATATGATCCGAAGCAGCGAACTGTAAGGCTACATTTTGAGATCATTTCGCTTGTACTGACAGGCATTTCGGCAGTTCAAAATATCCTTTGGCAATCATTGACAAACTGCTCACTGTGTATGGGCGAAATGGAGGTTGTGCTTATGATATTGGTTGTGCCTTTTCAATAACACTAACCAATAGCACATTGGGTCCTCACATGCATAGTCTTGGCTTTCGGATGATGGTTGGCACATTCCATGGTCATGCACACAATCAAAGGTGCCAGCTTGACTGGCACCCAATGTACATACCAGGGAACAGGTCATACTGAGGGCGAAGGGTTGCGAAGCATATTTTCTCCACATCTAATGAGCTTGCCTGCAGCACCAGACATGTTAACCATTTTCATTGCCACCAAGCCATTGAGGAACATTTCACATTTTGGGATGCTGATAAATATGCTGCCCTTAGTATGTCATGACATATTTACAATTAAAATATTGACACTTGCCGTCAGGCAATTATTTGTGGAATCATTATTTAGATGCATTGAAATCTGTTCAGTTGTTGACAGCTGAGCTAGAGACTATCAAGGCCAAGCTACACCTCAGCAACAACAACTTCCTTGGATTCTTTGATCAGGAATGTGTATACCTTGATAGTTTGAAGCAGCCAGCACCACGAGATCAGCTCTCAATACATTATGTTGTGGTACTTGATGAACTTGCGGAATGAAGGTGTTGTACATTAGTCACCAACTGTCGCCCATCACTGATGAGTCAATTTTCATAGGGCCGAATGGGATCTCACCTGTGAATCTGGCAACAATGCTCTTACTGGAGTAAATGCTGGCAGTTTGGAACAAATGAATGATGCGCTCAAGCAAGCGCACATCCGAGTTGATTTGTCCTATGCCAAATTACAGCATGCCAAGGTTCTTGTCGCTCATTGTGATAGCCTCTTATCTGTTGATGAGAGATGGGCGATTGGTGGCAAGGAATACAACCATTTCAAGGAGGAAGCAACACTCGGCAAGTATCATGCCACATTGGACGAGCTAGAACACTTGGTTGTCATGAGATTATTCGAACTTTCGAAACTCTCATTATCAGGCACAGGTCTGAGTGTTTTAGTAAGTGCTTAACTATGACTGATTGATTTGTTTAGGGTATAAGCTTCATCAACAAATCAGCAAAGCCTTACAGCGGCGCTCGGAAGCTATTCACAATGCAATCAATTGGTACAACACCCAGGCTACTTCCCTGATTCCACCAAGACTGAAGATCGCGTGGAAAGACATCGCTGACTACACTTTTCTTGGCGAGTTTGACCTTCTGCAAGACTCCTGTGCTGACATCCAAGACAAGGACTGGGCAAGGCCAGCTCACTGTGAGGCAACTACAAAGTACTTTAAGCTCTGCCAAGCTCGTGAAGAAATTATATGACTCAATATTGAAATTCGCTGACTCCAAACTGCTATCCACGATGAAGCCTTTGAGATGTCTGCTGTTATCAATGACCTCGTCAATGCTGACCCATTACTTGCTTCCAAACTGAAATGCCAGTGGCACTCATGGGCAGCCAGATGGACAATAATATCAGTGTTGACTTTGGAGTGGGCTGCAGAAGCAAACTGCCAGTGAGGGTGACTGGCTTATAGCCACTATCATTGAAGATATATAGATGCTAAACGGTGTAGTATTTAGAATTTCGGATGTTCAGGAGGTTAGACACATTCAAATCTTGAGTTCATGTGCCATATCTTGAAGTGTTCAATCAGTCAGACAGCGCAATATCATTCTGCTTGACTCATGTATTCATCTCATCTGAATTCAAGCAAGATGCTAACAAGACTTTCAATATCTCTCCTAGAATTTACGGTTCACAAACACAGCTAGTATTTCATGCTTGTGTTGTTCTGGGACTCTAACCAGAATTGCATGGCCCTCAACTGTGAGTATTGTGATTACATCTTACGTCCTGGTGCTTATCCATGCTTTTAACCCTGCTCTAAACTACAGACCTCATTAGTTCCACCATGGTCACTCCAATGAAAAACACCAAGCCCACCACTGCATCTACCGCCCCCATTCAAACTGTGGGACAAGGCGCTATGAAATTTACCATTCCCAGTATTGCGACTTTGCACTCTTCAACATTCACTCAAGGGTTCAGCAATAATCAATGTCAAGTGGCCGCTAGGGCTTTACTGAGGCATGATGTCCACATCAATGGGACACATTATCAGATATCTTACCCATGAAGAGCTGCTTGAGGCATCGCTGTAAGATGTCTTTGATGCGGTAAGTCATTCAAGTTGGTGTCTGTGCCTTACTAAGTCTCACTCACTTCCCAGTTGACTATGCAAGACTGCCTCAATGGTGGAATTTCAGTCCTCATTTGATGTGCTGGGTCTGAAGCGACCACCTCACCCAAAAATCTCCCCATCGACCTCTACATCACACCTTGTGAACTACAAGAAACTCCTGAGTGAATTGGTGGAGACCTTGCTGTCTGGGTGCAGGTATTTGCCCAAGAGTTCACAATGCCACATCTTGAGCACTTTAACCAATGCTGTGTCATCGAGAATGTCCAACCACTGCAACACTGTAAGTAGTCGTTTTCATGGTGTCACACTTCACATGCTAACTTGATTCCAAAGTTGCCGCATCTCATATTTGTGTCAAGGGCCCATTGTATCTACCTGGCCCAGTGGCTGCTACTGGCGTGCACATCAAATGTTCTCCTCAACCTGCCAACACCTTCACAAATGAGTTGCAAGCGACTGCAATGCACGATGCTCCATCTGCAGCTATCTGTGGAGGTGCAGAGATGGGTGCGAGTGTTGGCAAGAAAAATTTGAATTTGCCACATTCACAAGTTCACCAACGTAGGCACCCAGACGTTTTCACACCCACCAAGGTGATTAGCGAAGGTCCGGTTCTTTCAGTGTGGGAGAAATCGTAGAAGTGCGCTATAGTGATAGCATGTCGATCCTGTTTGGTGCGAGAGTAGTAGTCGACCCAAAGAGATAGCTCTGAGAGCAGTTCCTCAAGTTTGTAAGAGCGAAGGGACAAGTGCGGCTGGGTATTATGATCTATGCAACGGATTCCGCAAGCGATGCGGAGAAGGTATGAGATGCGGATATGTGGATGAGTTGCGAGACAAGTGCGGTGTGGACACGGAGTAAGAGAGTGCGGATATAACTAGAAGGGAGCCAGGTATACGAGTCCAAGTACCAGGTAACAGGTGACGGGTATGATGGGTAAGGGTACCAGGTATGTGGGACGCGATGCGAAGTTTTGCCGGGATCTGTTCCGGAACTTATGCGACAAGGTTTCTAGGTATAACTAGCAAGGGTCGAACACTCAAGGAGTGTAGAGGCTTAGCGCAAGACAGGGAGAACTGCAATCAATTGCGCAAGAACAAAGAACGAGGTAGACTACAGCTAGTGACTCCTGCAACACCGACTCAGAGGAAGGGAATGTAGAAAAGTGAGTAGTTACGAGTCCTGGGCGAGTATTTATGTGAGTCCGTATGAATCCGGGACTATGCAGGTGACCGCATATGTACAAGCAAGTCCGGAGTGATATAAGATGTAATAACACTAAGCTGGCCTCATGCATGGGAAAAGTATGTAAATCAGCCTGCAAACGATCAATAGACAACAGGTAAGGACTAATAACGCACCAGTGGGGATGGATGGACATGGACAGGACAATGCGAGGTACTGATGCGAGATGTAACGTGATGTGATCCAGAACTGGGCATGCAGGGCCAACCGCATCATCACGCGAAGGTGCGTAATTGGGCGCAACTGTCCGGAGCTGCTCGCAAGTACTTGGAACAACTTCAGACTGTGAGTACTCTGGTTAACTACCTTGGGGGAATGATGTCCTGCAGGGCTGTAGCCAGATTGTTTCCTACATCGGTGCTGAAATTGGAGCAGGACACCACATTTTTTGCCCATGGACCACTGCTCATTAGTATTGGTCCAAATACGGATGCTGCTCTGGATCGGATTAAGTTGGGTGATGAAAACTTACCCAAGCTTCGTGTTCTAGTTCAAACAGTCCGTAGCAGCCGATGGGAGGCGGTGTTGAGGTCCCTGAAATGGGATCTCTTGTATGAACATGCTTCCATTCTGTCTCGGGCGCTACTTGTTGACCTTCATGCCATGCCGCCCAGCCCTGAGGTTGTTAAGGTCAGTAATGTTTATGTTAGCTATCATTATCATGCTAACTCGATTGAATGACCATTACAGCCATCATCCGTCCTTACAATCATCCTGAAGCTTATTGGTATATTAATTTTCTTATGCGGCCTATACTTTTTCTTCATCTTTTTCTTTTTGCTGTAGATCATTTTTCCCCTTTGAGTTTTAGTTGTGTGTCATGTGTCCTGTGCCTCTGCTGTGGGTTAGAAAAAAAAATGCTTGCTTGGTGTTTTTAAAATGACTGATTTCAACTACAAAAGCCCTTCACTGATTTTTGCTGTCCCTCTGGACAATGGCCTCCCAGTCATTCTATGCCACGAAGTGTGCGAGGCGCACTCAAGCCCAACCACATCATTGTCCTAAGGTCACCCTCAGCAAAGATGCTCGTGCAGCACTCAAATTTCAACGAACTCAGAAGTCGTGCGAATTCAAGGATGCACTTGATGCTGCATGGAGCCAAATTGATGATGTTACTGCTGTCGTGAACATCCTACCTGCAGCCTTGCAGAGCATCATTTCCCCATGCTAGCCAATACCTACACTCACAGTCCGAAGACATTCCGAAGAGCTGCGAACAGTTCCAGATAGTTGTGATCAGTTATGCACCTTTGCACATTGTTGCGGTGGCTCTGCATACAGGGTTATGATCCACATCACTTCGCATAACTGTACCGGTCCCTCGCATCGCCTCCCATGTCCTGTCCACGTCCATCCAACCCCACTGGTGTGTTATTAGTCTTTCCT
>JABBWA010000171.1:0-108350 GCA_016628065.1 Suillus lakei
TCGCGGGCCCGATTGCCTGTCACATCATCCTTGCTGGCCAGAAGCGGCAGCCGTAAATAAATGTTGGAGTCCCTGTTTAGCTTAGTCCATGGCAAAGTCAAGAACACCTACATGTGGGGCCAGTAATTTAGCTGGCTAATTTTACTTGGTCGATGGTATGTATTGAGGACCCTCCCGGTACAACTGATTTCGCTGGCTAGCAGGGAAGTTGCGGCGTTCGGTTCCTCTGGATTCTGGAAGGTCGCCACGGTATCAAATCCTGACAAATAAATCCAACCTCCGACCGTTTGTCTCGCATGACACAAGCGACAGTGTACAATAAGTTTTTGGGGTGTTGTTTCATCGTGCTTGGTTTCAGCCTTGTCATATTCCGGGACCCGGCAGTGTCTTGTGTTATGTATTGTCCGTGACCATGATGAATAGACGTCATCGACTCATCGTGATCATGGTCAATGCATTATCCATGCTCACGAGTCAGTAACTAAACACTGCTAGGGCTGCCAGTTTTACGCCATGGGTCGATAGGCAGGCAGTCAACTGCACCACTGTGCAGGGTAATGACAGAAAAAAGATGACCGACGTCAGCAGGATTCGAACCTACGCCCTCAAAGAGGAACAGATTTCTAATCTGTCGCCGTAACCACTTGGCTATGACGCCATCGGAGGTTATACAGCGACATGCAAATGAGCATCGATCATCCTTCTCTACGTCTTCTGTATATCGCATCCTGCAAGCTGACTCAGCCTGAAGGCTGAACTGATATATGTGCGGTTTGGAGGATCTCTCCTTGTTCATTTCGACCTGTACGCTCCAAAGTCACTCTGCACAAATCACGGTTTGGGGTCTTCCTCAACCTTTGATGAGCTCCCTGAAACCGAGTTTTTGCAGTATCCCTGACACCTTGACTTGCATTGCTCCAGAGACATCCTTTCTTCTATACCGATTGCTTACAGTTGCTGTAATCGCAAAAAACGGCCATACTATCTCTTCGTTTCTTCCAGCTGCGGGAACGCGGCGAGCCCGCATATTTGACGCATCATCTGACCTTTGGAGTGTCCTGAAAGAAGAATCCCACAACCGTGCCCTGTGCCTCGTTGCACCTTTTGTATGTCGTCACCTAAATCTTGTGGAGCTGGTCAATGATGCTCCATGTCTTTAGGGACCGGTGGAATTCGTTCTGTCCGTTCATGTTCCCAGAAGGTCGAGGATGCGCGGCCAAGAATGAACGAATCACCTACATGGCAAAGTACACAGTTGGATCTTTATTTGTCCATGCGAACGCATCCACGACTTGAAGGGGCTTAGGCGTTTGGTCGAGCCTACACACTCGTTTTGTCGTGGCAACATATTCTGGATCTGTTGTTATCGCTGCCTCTTCACATCTTCTACTTCCTGCGGCAACTCCTTCCTCGACTCGATGGCGACCTCAATCTACATTTCCAGACTTGTTCGCGAGTTAGCGGGTACTGTGTATGTATGGAGTATCATCCACCATGTATCAAGTGTTGAAGGACTTGCCACGGGAATGTTAAACTCGGGTTCACCTTCCCACTCTTTGAGTGAGTGCATACATTAGCTATTGGGTGTTTCGATGGTAGTGGACATCTCGCGATGGGTCTGGCCTGGGAGAAGATGCTTGCAAGCATGGTATATGAAACGGCGGTACGTTGATCACGCCCGTTCTCAGTCACGATCCAGCTTCCTTTTGACGAGGTGTGCCAGATTTTGGCGGAATTGATATCTACTGAATGATCTCAAGATGCCTTGGATTGTGGTCTAATCCTATCATGCGGCGGGGGTATATGATATACATCGTCCAGTGCCCCGAACTTATATATGTGTTGATTTTTAGAACACGTGACTGACGCGTCGCGATCGGCTCTGTTTATCAGCGTGCAAATAAAGTTTAAACCAGGAGTATAAATATCTCGCGCTTATCGTCGCAATATCCCTCAGTCAGTCCCGCCATTATCGTCATTTCACGCCCCGCCAGCATATCTTTACGATCCTCCATTTATTCACCAACATGATCTCCACTACTACCATGACCCGTGCCGCCCGTGTTGCTCTCCAAGGCTATCTTACAGCCTATTTCTTCAAAGAAATTGTCATCGACCGCACTATTCAGGTCGTGTCTAAATCAGAGAAGGTCTCCATTAGCCTTGTTACATCCACTGTCTGCTCCTCGACAGCTGTCCTCCTTCTAGCCACCGCAAAAGCTGCTCGACAATTCCTCAGCGACGATTTTCAACGCGTCCCCGCTCCCAAGGACGTCGACGATACCGCTGGGCCCAACGCACCTTTTGCTCACGAGAACGTTGCGGATGTTATCTCAACAACCAAGGCTTTCGGAGCACCTGCTCGGCCATCCTCGTCGCGTGCAGTGATTGAATCAACTGAGCCGACCTTTGACGATCCCACCAAAGGCTTATCAACAATTGATTCCGACACGACACTCATAGCCTACGACGAAGACTTAGCCAAGGACGTCTTATCCGGTGACCGCGCCCCAGACACCACAGACCTTGAATCATTTACTGACGAAAGCACTTTCTACGAGGTAAGAAGCAGCGCGTTTTTGTTTACTTCAACTAATGTTTGGGTCTATAGGAAGACTGCGAGGCTATACCACACTCCTTAACAGATGATGAACCAGAACATACCTCGCACGCCGAATGTGACTCTCACACTATCGACAACCTAATTCGAATAATGTCAGCTCTTTCTCTCGACAATGTACCGTCTCACATTTCAACTATTTCTCTTGCCAATGTACCCTCTCATTCTTCAACTTATCCTCTCGACGATGTACCGTCTCATTTATCAACTTATTCTCGACCACGAACCCTCTCAGGCTCAATCAACAACTCTTTCTCTCTCGACAATGTACCCTTACACTTATCAACTCTTCGGCCACATCACACTCTACATGACCACGCTATCGACACACTACCTGGCCCATCTCAGCCTTCGGAGCTTCGGCCAACACACTCCCTACACGATCACACTATCGCCAACCTACCCGGGACTCTTCCTCTCCACAATGGTTCTCCTCAGTCATCGAAATGTCAGCTCCAACGCATCCTAGTACATGACTACCTTATCGACGACCTAATTCGAAGAATGGCAGATCTTTCTCTCGACGAAGTTCCCTCTCAATCATCGACACTTCGGCCGCATCACGCTCTACACGACCACGCATTTGACACGCCACCCAGTAACACAAAAGCTCTTGCTCTCGCCGACAACCTCGCTATCGATATGCTACCAAACAACGCAGACACTCTTACTCTCGACGACAACCATGCTATCAACTCGCTACCAAAAAATGCAGAAACTCTTACTCTCGACAACAACCACGCTATCGCTATCGATGCTCTACTGCAAAAACCAGAAGCTCATACTCTCGACGACAATGCATCTCAGTCATCTGAACTCCAGCTGCAACACACACTATACGACAACACTAACGAAACACTACTCCACAAAATGGACACTTTTTCCTCGACGACGGTCAATCTCAGTCATCAGAACTTCAGCTGCAGTCTACCCTACACGACGACACTATCGACATGCTACTACAACAAATGGACACTCTTTCCCTCGACGATGATCCCTCTCGGTCACAAGCGCAGCACATCCTACACGACGATACTATTGACGATAGACCCCATCACAGTCTCAGTCCTCGACACTTGCACCGCAACACTGACGACACGACGACACCACCAACACCCTACTCCGAATTATCAAACCTCTTACTCGCAATAGTCGCTCTTAGTCCTCAGAATTTCAACTACAACACACCCTATACGACGATGCTATCGACACCGTACTTCGAAATGTGGAACCTCCTATTCTCGACGGTAGTCCCTCGCAATTACCAAAATTTCAGCAACAACACACCCTAGCCGCTGAACTCCATGCGACATCTATGAACAGTGAGTGGCCCACCCATATTCTTTCCTCCCTTACTAATGTTTTGATGTTAGAATCCCCTACGACAACGCGTCAGACGTCGACGCATCCAGCATGTCCCCGGTGTCAGTGCCCCCTACGACCAATCCGGATGACGCCTAATGGCCTCCCTCGCTGTCCCCTACGACATGGAGTCATACTATCCACGAGGTTGAGGGCCCCCCGCACATACTACGCACCCAACATATTGCAAGTCTTCGATCGAGTCAAGAGGTCCCCTACGACCAAATCTCGGCGACGCATAATCGACACAACGGCCTCATTTACTACGACCTGGAAGTTGAAGGCCACAGCCCATAGTCTTAGAGTCTTACACATACTAATAGTACATCTAACAGACCAACTTGATCCCCTCGGATTCCCTTCACTACCTATACTACAGAGTTCATTCGATTTTCCCATCCATTGGTATGATCATGGACTGTCTGTTTAGTTTCATTGTGGACTCATTTATGCGATCTATGTTTGTTTTATTGTTTTCCTTCATTTTTGTGTATGTATGTACAGTTATCGAGCCTGTAAGCGTTGAATACGATTTTCTTGCATAGACGAGACGTTGGACTGGGCACAGACTGCGAGGGAAACCCAAAGACCAAACCTCTATAGCGGGAGGCGACGGCTCTATCTATCGAGGACCGACTACAACATTGTAGCGGCGGCAAGCCGCCAGTAGTACTTAGCAGCGACCACCTACGAGCCAGGACTCCGGCCACTGAGTCAGGACCCATGGCACTCCACGGAGGACTACACCAGATCCGAGTCGCCCCGGGACATCTGCCACCCCAACACATGCAACCGACCACGGTTGCACAACAAAAGAGCGCTTCAACAGAAAACCTGCGCCAGACCACCCTGGTACAACGTTCTCAGTGAGGCTCAGAATATTCCATGGTTAAGAGCTGGCAGTGGCTGTCGCATCGCAAGATCGCTCTATCACGAGCGGAGGATCTGATTCCCTTGATTCTTCTAGAGCTATCCTCCGCGCCCGGGGGTCACTCTATGCAGGCGAATCACCAAGGTACCGACCGTTCACTGGTAAGACTAGTGGTGAAACCATGACTGTGATTTTCGTGTCTGATATCGTTTTCCGAAAAACCACCGCCGACCTGGAAGATATCATGGCAGCAAACAAACAACACTGGCAATGAACGCTTCCCTTGCAGAAGCAGTGTCACTATCTTCTTTGTGTGATTTCAGGTCAAGAGAACACGAGCCTCGTGTCACTGCGTCCGTCTTTAGGACCACCACAACATTTGGCAATGACTCGGAGAACGCGAGTGTACGAACTTTCAAATTTCAGGATTTAAGAGTTGCAGCATTTTCGGATCATCATGATGTAGGATGACTGCAAACATTAATGTTGAATACATCTTGTATTCCACAATACTCAGTCATCCTGTATCATAGCAGCCTGTCGCCATCAAGTTGAGGTTAAGTTCGCACGCCGGACGCCTTGTGGCCGCAATACTGTTGATATATTTTTGTTTGTGCAATGATAACATCTCTGGTAGTATATCGGATAGTACACCCGCCTGTCACGCGGGAGAGCGGGGTTCGACTCCCCGCCAGAGAGAGTTTTTAAATTTTAGACTTCGTTTCAGAGAATGGCTTTTACAATATCATGATGACGATTGTGCTCCCGAATTCGCAACCTACATTGTAGAAAACTATATATCTCATGTTTCTAAATTTCTGGTCTGGTCGTGTGAGCGATGGGCATTGGCCATGGTCATGGCCGCCCTCCTGCAACAGGACGAGCGCCCAGTCGTCTTTCAAAGCTTTGACTGCATTCCATCATCATCCAGATTCCAGCGAGCTTTCCACAGAAAGTATTGGAACAACATTCATCCATTCAATCCCAAGCAGCTCTTATACCTGAATTTTTTCATCACCCCACAGCAAGTAGCACAATTCGAACGTTTCGCTGCGCAACTCATCGCCGTTGGACAGAATCACTACTCTTTCACAACTTCAGTACGCAGCTCAGCCTGTAATCCTTTATTCAGCGTCCTCGTAAGTTGCGAGGTCCTGCTGCTTCTATAATTTCTAACTGTCGTACCCCACTAGTACTTCTCGGAGTTATTCCATTTATCTGTATCGCCAAAATCATCTTTTAAGGAGTCGATGTCAGTATAGCCATTTTTTATTCCCCTTCTTGTTCTCTGACCTCATCAACAGCTTTTCGATATGTCTGAAGGAACTTGGGAGAAGTTTTCCCAGGTCGCCGTGAAGGGCGCTGAATATGACTCTCGTGAACGCCAGCCCCATCCGAAATGTTTGGAAGGGACCCGGGCAGTCCTTCTCAACCACATTTATGGATTATCAGACGCCAAAGACTCGAGTCGACTTATCTGGCTGCATGGCACAGCCGGCGTCGGAAAGTCTGCAGTTGCGTTCACTGTAGCTGAAAGGATGAGAGGTCTGAAAATGACAGATGAGACGAAAGTAGAAACGCGGCTCGGTGGAACGTTCTTTTTCTCGCGCAAGCATACGAAACGCCGCACGACTGGTTATTTCTTTGTAACGCTTGCCTACCAGTTGGCCCTCAATTTTCCCAGCGTCCAGTCAGACGTGAACAAAGCTATCCTCAAGAATCCTGCCCTCCTAGACCCCGACACGCCGCTTCGCAAGCAGATGGAGGGGTTATTTCTCCAACCTCTGCGGAAGCTTCAATTCAGACTGCGCGAGTGTCCACCTTTGATGTTCGTTGTTGACGCCCTCGATGAATGCACATCCGAATCCGTCGACCAATCGACCTCCGAAAGCGAGCTCGCTGATCTTATATCTCTACTTGGCGAAGCTCTCCGCGAAGCTGATCTGCCCGTAATCCACATCCTGATCACGAGTCGCTCAGAAGAGCACATCCGTAAAGCCATGCAGACGAAAGAGATGTGTTCACTGGTGCTGGAGATCCCAGTGAAGATTTCTGGGGATGGAGTTACTACCACCATCTCGCTAGATGGTGCAGATGTTGACAATGACATTTACATTTTTTTGAAACATTCCTTCAGAGACCTGGAAAGTCGCCATCCTGATTTTCCACAGCCGTCGACGAAGCAACTTACGCGGTTGGCGAGCAGAGCAGGCAGACGTTTTATCGTAGCGTCTACGATGGTGAAGTTTATCGATGACCCAGAGGATGATCCCCGCGATCGACTTCAACTCATGCTCATGCTAACGAGCGCACTGCTACCAGGAACGGAGGTGTACAAGCTATATGACCGTATCCTGTCCACGTGTGCTGACCCTACGCTTGCATACCTACACTTGTCCGTTGTTGCCGCTCTCGCAGATCCCCTGCCAATCTCACAAATCTCGAAACTCCTTGGCCCGAGTCGGGGCAGGGACGTTGAGAGAGTGCTGATACAGCTGCGATCTATCATAGACGTTCCTACCGACAGCAGTCTCCCTGTGAATATCTACCACTCGTCTGTTCGCGACTACGTTTCCCACCGCTCAAACTGCAGTCTCCGTCAAGTACGATATATCACTTCACCTCACTCCCTACTCGCACATTCTTCTCTTCGCTTGATGATGCAAGACCTCCCAGATCGCTCGGTCCTACTGGATGCGCTCTTAGCATTGAAGAGGCAGAGTCGAGTTATGGAATCCTGCGACCCCCAGAGATTAACACATTCATTATCCTTCATTGTCCAGCCGCCAGAGCCGATGCAAGTGCTTGTAACTCTGCTATGGCTTCGGGGATATCACAGGTCAGAGTTACAAATCTGGCTACAAACTCAGGATGGGCGTGCCTGGCTGAAAACACTGGACGGGCGTGCCTGGCTGCAGACTCAAGGAGGGAAGGACTGGCTGCAGACCCAGATGTCGCAAAGCTCGCTGCACATCTGCAACTGGCTGCAGACCCAGCGCGGGAAAAACCTAGTCCCACCTAATCAGACCATAGCAGAAGGGAGAGAGTCGTTTCTTTTATATTATGAGCAAAATTCGCTGCAGAGCCTGTTTGGGCAAGACGGGCTGCCGACCCAACACGGGCAAAGCCCGCTGCAGACTCAGTCCGCGCAACACCAGCCACTGGCCCAGCATGGACAAAGCTCACTGAAGACCCGGTCTGCGCTACACCGGCTGCCAACGCAGCACGGGCAAAACCCGCTGCAGAGTCGATCCGCGCAACCCCGGCTGCTGACCCAGCGCGAGCAAAGCTCGCTGCAAGTCCAGTTCGGGCGCCGCCAGCTACTGACCCAGCCTGAGCCAGAGTTGCTGCTGACCCGGGGTCGGAACAACTGGTTGCAGACCCAACGGGGGAGGGATTGGGTACAGACTCATGTGGGGAAGGACTGGGTGTGGACCCAGGGGGGACAAGACTGGCTGCAGACTCGAGGAGGGAAGGATTGGCTGCAGACCCGGGGGGGGAAGCACTGGGTGCAGACCCATGGCGGACCGGACTGGTTGCAGACAAATTGCGGGCGACAGTGGCTGCAGACCCTCGGTGGCCAAGACTGGCTGCAGACCCTCGGTGGCCAAGACTGGCTGCAGACTCACGGGGGACGAGACTGGCTGCAGACCCACGGTGGACAAGACTGGCTGCCGACCCGGGGTGGAAACAAATGGCTGCAGACTCCAAGCGCGCGAGACTGGCTGCAAGCCCCAGACGGGCGAGACTGGTTGCAGACACCACAAGGTCAAATGTGGCGCTTGACCACTGTCTGGGTGACAATGGAGGAATTTTCGAACACATTGGAAGCAATCAAGCATCATATCATCATCCCAGAATTGTCTTCACAGTCAGCTTTCCAAGTCATCCAGCAGTTCAGGAGCTTGCCGGATT
Source organism: Suillus lakei (assembly GCA_016628065.1). Lineage (NCBI taxonomy): Eukaryota > Fungi > Basidiomycota > Agaricomycetes > Boletales > Suillaceae > Suillus > Suillus lakei. Next base: position 8,769 of record JABBWA010000171.1, read on the forward strand.
TCTTGATGTTTCCTGTGTTCCTTGCATTACGGCACCAAGATCATTCCACCCCTGCATTAATACAATATCACCTTCCACCAGACATGGAGATCATCTATGCAATGAAGGCCTTTTCTGATTTCGCAAACAAAGCATGCGAACGAAGTCGATCAGCTTCCGATGCTCTCAACTACGCATGTCACAATTGGGCCGTCCATATCTCGCGAGTTCCGAAACCATGGGACGAGAAACTAGCCCATATGTTCAGGTCTTTCTGGGACTGTCATCTCCTCGACTGGCTCGAGAGGCAGTGGTGTGCGAAGGGTCTGCAGTCTTGCCTTACTATTTTATCCGAAGGCGGGAAAATCGCAGAAGTGCGTGTGTTCAATGGTTTCTTTCTAGACCTGCACGCTGACCTACGCATACAGGAACATCTTCTCCAAACCCCAAGTCATCTCAACAAGTCTGAAGCTGTCGGGTTTTCCGAAAGTGAGACACCTACAAAGGTTCGTGTGTTCACAATATTTTTTTAGACTTGCAAGTTGACCTACACATACAGGAACATCTTCTCCGAATCCCAGGTCATCTCAGTAGCCAGTCTGAATCTGTCGGTTCATCCGAACGCGGAAAACCTACAAAGGTACGTGTGTCCACAATGGTTTTTTCCTACACTCCCAAGTTGATCTACGCATACAGGAACATCTTATCCAAACCCCAGGTCATCTCAATAGCCAGTCTGAAGCTGTCGGTTTTTCCGAAGGTGAGAAACCTGTAAAGGTACGTGTGTTCACAGTGGTTTCTTCCTTGACTCGCAAGCTGACCTTCATATACAGGAACATCTTCTCCAAATCCCAGGTCATCTTAGTGACCAGTCTGAAGCTGTCGGTTGTATGCAACATCTTGTACTGTTTTATACCACCTTTCTCCGCATGTTCAAATGTTAAAAATGTAGTAAGTCATGTAAGGCCGCATGCGTGGCAGAGCCCGCTATCGTCTTTCGATCATAAATATTGATTGATAGATTATCTGTGCTATGTACATTGATACTTCTGTGCTTTTGAGCTCGTAAAGCAAGTCAATTGCAAAAATGGAGTTATACCATAAATGCGACGTGTCAGAATTTCATGAAGTCCAACTATGCTTTAACAATACACCACAGTAACTGCAGAAGAACAAGTCGTCGAGTGCAGTCAATAGACCTGAATCGGAACAAGTGGGTTAAAGTGCATATTGCACAGGCTGTTGGGCAGCGCCATCTCGTTACACAGTACCTACGTGGTCTCCCGACCTCAGCGTGAAGGAAAACATCGCAGGTTTCGACTCCTCGCATAGCTAGTGCATGCTTATCCGCCGTACCAAATACAAATATCACGCGCTGCAGTATCCCACTTGGTCACTAGCATGGGTTCGATGCCACGCCATTTGCCCGAGCCGGATGCAGACGAAAAGTCACGAATGGCGCGGTCGAACCTAGCAAGTTAATCGATGACCTCATTGTCAACAAGCGCCTCGCCGACAAAGATTATCTTGTCTGAGTTATTTGCAGCGACAAGCTGTGGAATTTATCAGCGGATTTCCACGAAGCTACCACCACATATTATACCTTGGCAAGTGCGCGAATGAGGGGCTAAGAGACAACAATGATCCATCAGGATCGCGACATTGATAGAGCCGGTTCTTCTCATATAGTTCAACGCAGCCTTTGCTATTCGTTGTGTCGTTGACGCCAAGCATGGACAGGTTGCGCACATGTACTCGAAGCTGTTTAACCGCATCGGTCCTACACGTGACGTTCAGAATAAGGGCAACTTTCACGTCAAGGTTCGCTTACCGGACAGTGTCACAGGCTGCAATGGACACTCGCAAGCCGTTCTGAGTGAGCCAGAAACAGACTTTTGACATGGGGTGCTCTTTCCTACACCATTCACACCCATAAAGGTGGTGCTATAATGAATCCTTTGTTGAGCGGAAGGCAGGGGGACGAAAGTTTAGTCCTGGCTGACAATTGCAGGTCTCTTGAGGTCTTGGGCGTCAGAATATACGTGAGCGAAGACAACAGCTAAAGAGTTTAAAACAGGACAAACTTTGGAAACCTCTGACTTTCTTCCCTACAAGACCCTCCGACACCTTCGCAAATCTTGTGTGCAATTTCCATGGCCACATTTGTCTTCATAAGGTGTAGTTTCATCCCCTCCAGTACAGGCCTGAAATCCTGTTCGGTCAACACTTTGGAGCCTGTCAAACGGGAGAACAAAGAACTCAGAGCGCTCAATGAGCCTGACAGCTGCTTTGCGCCCTCGTTCTTCAGGACACGGGAGATAGTACCATTTGCATCATCGTCCTTTCCACCAAAGTCCTAATCTTTGACCTCGTATAGGCCATCCCTTGTCCTAGTTACGAGACAGGCTTTGTCAACGAGGGCTTGCAGATTATGCGATAAATGATCATTTGTGCCGGAGGCAGGCTCGTCGATGTTGAAGTCAAAAGAGGCCATTTCTGTTTCTGACGAGGCCGATTCACCCCATTTCCGCTGCGCATTGCCTTTCGTCTTCTTGCTCGTTGACTCGGAGCTACTATGATGTAAAACATCGGTTTGAAATCAAATGATTTGCGTACTCACTCCGAAGTTGGCATGCAGTCCCGACACTTCCCGAGTCCACCCTCGTCGCATCGCGTCCTCCCTTCAGGAGTGCTTGAGCGTTCCGAGCTATCCGTTGCTTATCCTGCAATGCAATCGACGATTTAGAGGCAAACTTAAGGATATATCCGTGACGTAGTGAATGAAAACCTACCTGTGCTAGTGAGGCTAAGGTCATCGGAAGGAGGTCGGGGGTCGGGGGAAGCTGGAGCCACTGGTCTATAGCGAAACTTGCGCTCCTACAGACTTGGAGTGAGCAAATGACATGTGGCGTTATAGTAAGGGCACACCTGGGCAGCTTTGTTTTCAAATCCCTTCAAGAGCTCGCCGAAGACGCCATTCCCAGTCTTCAAATGCTTTTGCGAAGTTCCACGCTTTGGGCTGACACGAGTTTGCCGCTTTTATTGCATGCAGCGAAGCGACAAAGTAGCCAGGAATGGCTCGAATGCGGTGATAGACAACCTGCATTTCTGATTGTTAGTAGTCGAGTGACTCTGGCAGGACAGTCGACATACCACAATTTACAAGCTCTGTAGCCCGAGGGTTCCGGTTAGGGTTAACGTTAACCTACGACTCACTGGGAGTATGGTAATGAATTCTTCATTACGAGAGACCGTTGAGAGCCCAGCTATAGCTTGGAGCCATGACATGTGCGTCTTTACATGAAACCTATGAAACTCCAATATTAATCTCGAATTTGAATATGCAGCTGACACCAACTATGATCAAACTAACATTGTAACGAGCTGCTGCAAATGTGCAGCTCGTGTTTCTAAACTTTTGGTTGCGCACCGCCCCAACGGGCGCCGTACACTCCTGCAACTGTACAAGCGCTTAGTCGTCTTTCATATCTTTGATTACACTCCACCATCATCCAGATTCCAGCAAGCTTTCCACAGCACAACTAACATTCATCCATTCAATTCACAGTAAGTTGCACAATGCGAACTTGTCGCTGGCCACTCATTACCGTTGAACAGAACTACTACACCAAAACGTCGTTTCATAAGTTCAGCTTCAGTACGCAGTTTAGCCTGTGATCCATAGATCAGTGTCCTCGTAAGTCGCCAGGTACCGTTCCTCATATGATTTCTAACACCCGATTAGTACTTCTCGGAGTTATTCCATTTATCTGTATCACCTTGATTATCATCCCAAGGAATCAATGTCAGTACAGCCATCTCTTCCCCCCTTCTTGTTTGCTGACCTCATCAACAGTTCTTGGATATGTCTGAAGGAACTTGGGAGAAGCTCTCCCAGGTCGCTGTGAAGGGCGCTGAACATGACTCCCGTGAACGCCGGCCCCATCCTAAATGTTTGGAAGGGACCCGCGTGGTCCTTCTCAAACTCATTTATGGTTTTTTACAAAACAAAGAAAGGAGTCGACTCATCTGGCTGCATGGCACAGCCGGCGTCGGAAAGTCTGCTGTTGCGTTCACTGTAGCTGAGAGGATGAGAGGCCTGAAAATGACAGAGGAGACGAAAGTAGAAACGCGGCTCGGGGGAACATTCTTTTTCTCGCGCAGGCACACGAAACGATGCACGACTAGTTATTTCTTTGTGACACTTGCCTACCAGTTGGCCCTCAATTTTCCCAGCATCCAGACAGACGTGAACAGAGCCATTCTCAGGAATCCCGCCCTTCTAGACCCCGACACGCCACTTCGCAAGCAGATGGAGTGCTTGTTTCTCCAATCTCTACGAAAGCTTCAACCCAGACTGCGCGAGTATCCGCCTTTGACGTTTATTTTCGACGCCCTTGATGAATGCACACCCAAATCGCGAAATGACTCGTGCTTTTTCGAATCCCTGGATGACGACGAATCCGAAAGCGAGCTTGCCGAACTCATCTCCCTGCTCGCCGAAGCTCTTCGCGATCCCGAGCTGCCTGTGATCCACATTCTAGTCACCAGTCGCTCGGAAGTGCATATTTGCGAAGCCATGCGGAACGAAGATGTGCGCCCGCTGTTGTGCGAGATACCAGTGAAAATATTTGGGGAGGATGTTGCTGCTACTATCTCGCTAGACGGCGCGGATGTCGACGAAGATATATATCGTTTCTTGGAGCATTCCTTCAGAAAGCTGCGAACTCGCTCTCCCACTTTCCCACAGCCAACGAAGGATCAAATTCAGAAGCTGGTGATCCGAGCGGGCAGACGTTTCATTGTGGCGTCTACAATGATGAAGTTTATCGATGATCGAGACAACGATCCCCGTGACCGGCTTCAGCTCATACTCGAGCTAACAAATGCACTGCTACCAGGGACGGCGGTGTACCAGTTATATGACCGTATCCTCTCCACATGCGCTGACCTGAAGCTGGCACACCTGTACTTGTCCATTGTTGCCGCCCTTACAGATCCTCTACCGATGTCACAAATCTCGGAACTTCTTGGCCCTGGTCAGGGCAGGGACGTCGAGAGAGTGCTGGTGCAGCTGCGGTCTATCATAGATGTTCCTACCGACAGCAGTCTCCCCGTGAATATTTATCACTCGTCAGTTCGTGACTATGTTTCCCATCGCTCAAACTGCAGCCTATATATAACTTCACCTCACTCCCTACTCGCGTATTCTTCTCTCCGCTTGATGATGCATGGCCTCCCAGATCGCTCGGCCCTGCTGGACGCAATCTCAGCATTGAAGAGGCAGAGTCAAGCTACGGAAGCCCACAATCCCCAGAATTTAACACGTTCATTATCCTTCATCGTCCAGCCACTGGAGCCAATGCAAGTGCTTATAACTCTGCTATGGCTTCGTGGAAATCGCAGTTCAGATTTACAATTCTGGCTAGAAACTCTGGATGGGCGTGCCTGGCTAGAAACTCTGGATGGACGTGCCTGGTTGCAAACTCAAGGAGGCAAGGACTGGCTGCAGACCCAGATGTGGCAAAGCTCGCGGCACATGTGCGACCGGTTGCAGACCCAGCGTGGGCAAAACTTAGTCTCCCCTAGTCAGATAGAAGAAGAAGAAAAAAGACCACCTTTCCTTCTATATTATGGCCAAAACTCGCTGCAGACCCAATCTGGGCGGGAATACCTGGAGACCCAGTCCAAGCAAGACCGACTGAAGACCCAGTCAATGCGGGAATATCTGGAGACCCAGTCCAAGCAAGACCTGCTGAAGACTCAGTCAATGCGGGAATACTTGGAGACCCAGTCCAGGCAAGACCGACTGCAGAACCAGCGCGAGCAATACTCGCTGCCGACCCGGAGTGGGAACAACTGGCTGCAGACACAAAATGGGAAGGATTGGGTGCAGACTCATGTAGGGAAGGACTGGATGCAGGCCCAGGGAGAGCAAGACTGGCTGCAGACCCAGGGGGGGAACATCAGGAAAACATCGAGTTCCTTTTCGGTCCTTAGCTTACTTAAAGTTCCTTAAAATTAATTTTAAGGCTGCTAAGGAGAATAAGGAACTAGTGTGTTCCTTAGCGAAATGTATTCTAAGGAGCGAAGTCGTTTCAAGGCGGTTAAGGCATCAAAGGCAGTTGTATTTTTGAAAGTAAAATAAGTAAAATAAGGCGCCTGCTGAGCGCCAAAAAAAAACATGTTATGTATTATGTTAGCGTTTACTTCAATAAGCACTGATAGACGCGCGACACGCCGACAACAACAACTCGCTCGTCATCTACACATCAATCGCGGAAATCTACAAAATCTAAGAAAAAAACATCATAGTAAGTTTTAATCGATAATCGTCGCGTCAAACATTGCTTACCGGGTGCTGGTGAATCAGATGGCTCCAAGATCTCGCGTGCAACTGCAACGAAAGACGTGCAAGTGGGGAGATGTGGCTGTCCGGGCGGAGGCTGCAATCAGAGCTGAGGCGAGGGCAGAAGAAGCGGAGGCGAGAGCAGAAGGTACAAAACCCTGGTCGCCAGCCGGGTCATCATAAATATTCTCATCGATAACACCTGCTGGAGTGGGAGAACGACTCCGTGGAGGTATAAATCCGGGACCTGCGAGCGGAGCTGTGCGATTGAGGTTTTGTATTTGTGGGGTACCGTGCTTCGCATGTGTGTGCTGAGTGAGGCCAGACTTGTTTTTGAAGACCCGATTGCAGTTTGGAAACCGACAAACGAGCCTGGTGACAGCTGGGGCCATGTTGGACAGTGGGTAGTCGCAGTGAGATGGATACCAGGGAGCAGAATACGTAGAATGCAGACTAGACTAATACTAAGTGTGTGAATCAGAAATTATGACATGCTCAATCGAAAAAAATATAACTTCACCCGTTCGTTGCCACCTTTTGCTAGCGTCCATATTCTTTCAACACCTTGCTACCAGCATTCCTCCAACAGCTTGTCCTAGATCTCACCATGCCTCGACCTGCAACGCGCCCAGGGAATGCTAACAAACATCCTGGACAGATAGTTCTTGAAGCGAGTCGCGTAGCACGTCCAAAGGATGTAATTGCAGCTGAAAGAAAAAAGGCGTCAGCAGAGAAATCAGCCAAGGCAATCGCCTTAGAAGATGCTCAAAAGAAGGTCGCTGCAACGGAAGATGCTATGGCTGTTGAGCAGACGGCTCAACGTGCTGGCCCAGGACGCCTTGTCAGACCAAAGCCTAAGCCGCGCCCAGTGACCAAGGCAGCGCCAACTGCAAACCCCGACAAGACGCGTAAGCCTTACGCAATACAATGCTGTTGCAAGACTTACCAGTTCTTTGACATTTATACAGCTGTTGGGGCAAAACCAGTGTCCAAAAGCACTGACGCCCCGAAGAAGAAATATCCAGGCTTGAAACTCACCTTCAAGGATGGTGTCAACGCCAATCGAAAGGTGTCCAACAATGGTACATCATCTACAACGTGCGTTGTACTAAGCGCAGGCAGGGGCAGTGACAGTGGGAAAAATCGAAGGTCGTTGTAAGTTCGTCTTAACTGCGATGTTACTCTTATCAGAGCTGACTCTTTATTACTTCGACATATTTCACTCACTGCAATGTAGGGGATCTGAACACGCCATATCGACAGAGGAGGTGGAAGTGGGGAAGTGGGCTAAAAGCGTGGCATCGAAGTCCCAACGGAAGCCATCTGCGCCACCAAGTGCACGTGCCAGTGGTAGGTTGAGTTTCATGTCTGCACACATCGCTAACAGTTTTTAGTGATTGCAAGCAGGGATGCGGACATATCCGAAGACGAAAACCTACCTGAAGATCATGATGAGAGCGTAACTGTGAGTCGGGGTAGTCAGGTGAGTGACTTCATGATTGTGAATGGGGAATGCTAAAATCAATGCAGGGTGTCGTGCGTATGATTGAGACTGTTGATGATGCCACGAGGGGACGGAAGCGTACCTTGTCCACGACCTCATTGGATGACCTCGAGCCCGAAGAGCCGCGTGAAATGGAAGAAGACGATGCCGACGAATATATTCCGGACAAGGATGAGGGTGCGGCTGAGGATGAGGATGAGGATGTTGAGATGACGGATCAGCAGGGTGACATTATTGAGGTAAGTACTGGTGGGTCCTGTGAGATAGATGAATCGCTCACCACTATCATGGATTTATAGGTCTCAAGCAGTCGACTCACAAGCTCTGTATGGAGAATTTGCTCAGGTCACCTGACAACGCTGACAAATTCCTATGCAGATGTCAGTTAGCGTCATGGATACCACGATGGACGGTCCAACATCCAAGTTCGTCAAAACCGAAAATGGACGTGCGCCACGTACGATACTCAATCTGAAGAAAGAAAAGCTGAAGAATTCTCACTTGCCCAGCGCTGTTCAGAATCTCAGCTTTCGTTCCATATTTATTCCAACGGTCATGCACTGGGTCGGCAACAACAGCTATCCATGGACCATCCCCGATGAGAAACTCTCAGACGTTCTCGAGGATATATTCATGGTGGTGTGTAAGCAGCCTGGAGACTTTAGGAATGATGATGGCTGTAATCTTGCCTTCAACGTCGTAAGTAAATTGTATTCCGGTACTTCTAGCTGACAACTATGTTGGCAGGTATGCCAAAGGATCTCTGAATGGAGAGGCAACTTCGGCTCCACCGCTATCACGATTCTCATGGCGTTTTTCGCCTCCACGGACGAATTCAAGACCAAGGAGGCACGCAAAGACTATGCCGAATATCAACTTGAAGATTCGCGCTTTGTATATGAAGATCCGGATAACGAAGACTCACCTGGAGCTTTCCTATCGGAATTCATCTTGCGCATCTTCGCTGTTCAACTCAATGCCACCCAAGGACGCCAGATAATTGACTCGCTCGACTTCGGCTTACCTGGATATCAAACGGCCCTTGCACTGACCACTGCAGCCGTGAGTTTTGCAGCACCTTTACAAAACTTGCTAACTTTCATTTGCAGGCCAAGCGTGCACTTATTTTAGCTCGCGACGACCTGATTGTGGAAGATACTTCGGACCACGGGAAACACAAGATCGCGTTGACTCTCAATCAGTCCACAAACAAAATGAGTAACACAGGCACTGCTTTTTCTGCAGGTAATTGGGAGACTGATACACTCACGTACATGGAACGGATCGAGGAGCTGCCCTTCGACCACATCAAAGAAATTGTGGAACGATCTCAGGTGTACATGAAGCGTGCTCGCCGCAAGGACGAGTCTACTATTCTTGATGGTGAAACCCCCATCAATCCACGTACACGTATCCGTATCTGAAAGCCTCGTATCGTTTCACTTCAATCTCTGCTCTCGTCAATTGCTGTCCTACACCGTTTTTAATATTTTTTTGTCATTTTCATAGCATGCCTTGACCGCCTTGAACTCGTTGATGTCCTTATTTTCGCCTTAGCGTACTTGGATTATTCTGTGTCTATTGAAATAATAACATGCCTTGACCGCCTTATCCGCTCCTTATCCGCTCCTTATCCTCCTTATTTCCTTAGTTTAAGGAAAGGGATCTCCTTAGTCTCCTTAATTTAAGGACGAAAAACGGCCTTAAAAGTTCCTTATTGAGCAAATTAAGGCAAATAAGGAGCGTTTAAGGAACTCGATGTTTTCCTGATGAAGGACTGGCTACAGACCCAGGGGGGGAAGCACTGGGTGCAGACCCATGGCGGACCTGACTGGCTGCGGACTAAGGGTGGGCGAGAGTGGCTGCAGACCCTCGGTGGCCAAGACTGGCTGCAGGCCCTCGGCGGCCAAGACTGGCTGCAGACCCACAGTGGACGAGACTGGCTGCAGACCCATGGTGGACATGATTGGTTGCCAACCCGGGGTGGGAATGACTGGTTGCAGACTCCAAGCACGCGGGACTGGCTGCAAACCCAAGACGGGCGAGACTGGTTACAGACACCACGTGGTCAAATGTGGCGCTTTGCCACTGTCTGGGTGACAATGGAGGAATTTGCCAACACACTGGAAGCAATCAAGCAGCACATCATCATCCCAGAATTGTCGTCACAGCCAGCTTTCCAAGTCATTCAACAGTTCCAGAGCTTGCCGGATTTCTTGATGTTTTCTGCATTCCTGGCATTATGGCACCAAGATCATTCCACGTCTGCATTAATACAAGGCCGCCTTCCACCAGACATGGAGATCATCCAAGCAATGAAGGCATTTTCTAATTTCGCATGCGAAGCACATAAACAAAGTCAATCAGCTTCCGATGCTCTCAACTATGCATGTCAAAACTGGGCCATCCATGTCTCACGAGCTCCGAAGCCATGGGACGAGAAGCTCGCCATTGTATTCAAGTCTTTCTGGGAATTCCATCTGCTCAACTGGCTCGAGAGGCAATGGTGTGTGAAGGATCTGCCGTCTTGCCTCACCATTTTATCTGAAGGCGAGAAACATGCAAAAGTGCGTGTGTTCGCAATGGTTTCTTCCTAGGCTCGTAAGTTGACCTACGCATATAGGAACATCTTCTCCAAACCCCGGGTCATCTCAATAACCAGTCTGAAGCTGTCGGTTTTTCTGAAGGTGAGAAACTTGCAAAGGTACATGTGCTCACAATGGTTTCTTCCTGGACACGCAAGCTGACCCACGCATACAGGAACATCTTCTCCAAATCCCAGGTCATCTCAGGAACCAGTCTGAAGCTCCTGAAGGTGATAAACTTGCAAAGGTTCGTGTGTTTACAATGGTTTCTTCCTAGACTCGTAAGCTGACCTACGCATACAGGAACTTCTCCAAACCACAGGTCATCTCAGTAACAGTTCTGAAGCTGTCGGTTGTATGCAACATGTCGCACTGTCTTGTATCACCTTTCTCCGCAAGTTCAAATGATAGAAAATATGTGGTAAAGCTACATGCGTAGTGTTACCTTCTTTCGATTATGTTGCTTGATAGGTTGTTTGTGCTATGTGCATTGGTACTTCCATGATTTCGAGCTCGCAAAGCAAGTCAATTGCAAAAATGAAGTTATACTGTAAATGTCATTTTGCGGTGCATCAATTCCGAGTGACCTTTAACGATGCATAACAGTAACTGTAGAAACAATAAGCTAATGAAAACATAGTCAGTAGAAACAAAGGGGCCGTTGGACAGCGCCACCATTACATAGTAATTACGCGGTCTCCCGACCTTGCTGCGTGAAGGGACAACATCACAGGTTTGGTTTCGACTCCTCGCATGGCTAGTGTATGCTTGTCAGTCATGCCAATTTCCAGCACTGGTATTGATCTTATATAGATAGCAAGTAGATAGCAAAATTACATCAGAAATATTAGTCACTTAGTATCGCCTGTACCACGTTCGCAACTCTCAGCTGGCGGAGGTCGGTATGTCTGTTGAGACAGTCAGAAGGTGGGCTATGCATTAGTAGGACAAAAAACAAACCTGGCCACATCTGACAAAAATAATTGGCTGGCCTGTCACATATCATTGAGAGCGCTGCACCAACCTATGCACAAATGTCAGACACCCTTACTGCGGCCAAACTACGCACCTTGTCATCCACCGTGTCCCACTTGGTTACTAGCATACCATCAGTGCCACGCCCCTTGCCAAAGCCGGATGCAGACGAAAAGTCACGGAGGGCGCGGTCGAGCTTAGCAAGCTGGTCCACGGCCTTGTTGCCAACGAGCGCCTCGCCGACAAATATTATCTTGTCTGGGTTACATGGGACGACAAGCTGCGAAATGTATCAATGGAGTTCAAAGAAGCTTCAACCGCGTATCATACCTTGGCAGTTGCACGCATGAGAGGCTAGTGGAAATGATCCATCAGGATCGTGACAACTATAGAGCCAGTGTGTGTACTTCGTTGTCTTGCATGTGTCCGGTCAAGACGACATCAAAGTCGCTATCTTTGGGTCGTACAGAATTCTTGAGTCGAAAATGCTGGAATACAAAATTTTTGTACCACATGCGACGGCTTCTTTTGTGATGCCTGCGGCATCCTTACTGTACCCTTCTCATACAGTTCAACACAGCCTTTGCTATTCGTTGCACAGTTGACACTAAATCATGGAAAGGTTGCACGTGAAGCTGTTCGACCGCACCGCTCCTACATGCGATGTTTAGAATAAGTGCAACTTGTGTATCAAGGTCCCCTTACCAGAAAGTGTCAGACTGCAATGGGCACCCACAAATTGTTCTGGATGAGCCAGAAATGGACTTTCAACAGATTTGTGCACTTTTACGCCATTCACGCCCACAAAGGTGATGCTATAAGGCATCCTCTATTGCGTGGAAGGCAGCGAGAAAGGAAGTTTGGTCCTAATCAACAACAACGGGTCTGTTGAGGTCTTGGGCGTCAGAATACGCATGAGCGATGACGACAGTGCTGTCCGAACAGCATTGTTGGTAGCTGAAACTGCATCAGAGCATGAGAGATAGGGAAGCAAGACATGGCATACTTGACCACAAGACTCTCTCCGACATCTTCACAAACCTTGTCCACAATTTCTATGGTCACATTTTTCTTCATGGGGTGTTTTTTCATCCCCTTCAGTACAGGCTTCGAATTCTGTTCGATTAATACTTTGGAGCCTGTCAAATGGGAGAACAAGGAACTCAGAGCGCCCAATAAGCCTGATGGCTACTTTGCGCCCTCATTTTTCAAAGTATGGGTGATAGCACTGGAACAGTCTATCTGCAACTGTGTGCCTACGTGTCGTGAGCAAGAAGTAGTGAACAGCACTATGACGCTACAACAAAGCCCGAAGGACACTGAGTAGCTGACTAAGCTATGGTGCCAATTAATACGCGGCTGCTACAGTGCTACTCCACCCCTCGTCCAGGGGTCCCCTACTCCAACACCATTTGCTTTGTTGTCCTTTCCATCAAAGTCCTAATCTTTGACCTCGTATAGGCCATCCCTTGTCCTGGTTCCAAGAGGAGCTTTGTCTATGAGAGCTTGCAGATCTTGCGATAAATGACCATTTGTGCCAGAGTCAGACTTGTCGGTGTTGCAACATTGAAGTCCAAAGAGGTCATTTATGTTTCTGACAGGGCCAATTCACCCCATTTCCACTGCGCCTTGTCTTTTGTCTTCTAGCTTGTTGACTTGGAGCTACTATGATGTAAAACATTGGTTCGGAACAAACTGATTTGCATACTCACCCTGAAGCTGGCATGCTGTCCAGAGTCCAGACCACTTCCTAAGTCCACCCTCGTCACATCTCGTCCTCCCCTCTGGCCACCCCACCCACAGTCTATTCTTGAACGCTTAGATGTTTCGAGCTATCTGTTGCTCGTCCTGCACTACAATCGATGATCCGGAGAGAACTGAAGGTCGCATGAGAAGAGTAACGTAGCAAATAGAAAACTCACCCGTACTGAGGTCATCGGAAGGAAGACATGAATCAGGCAGAGCTGGAGCCACTGGTCTATAGCGAGACTTCTGCTCCTGCAGGCTTGGGGTGAGCAAGTATGGCATATGTGAATTATAAGGGCGCACCTAAGCAGTTTTGTTTTTAAATCCCTTGAAGAGCTTGTTGAAGACACTATCCAAGCCTTCAAATGTTTTTGCACAGTTCCATCCTTTGCCAATTTGGGCTGACATGAGTTTTCCGCTTTTATTGCATGCAGCGAAGCGACAAAAGTAACCAGGAATGGCTCGAATAACCTGATAAACAGTGCTTTGAGAGCAGCTTGCAGGTCACCCATGTAAGTTACATAGTTGGAGAATGCGGTGATAGGCAACCTGCATTTTTGAATGTTGGTCGAGTGATTCTGGCAGCATGGACAGTCGACGTACCACAAAACAAACTCTAGATCATTGAAGAATGTCCACTTCTCTGAGTATCCGTCCTTCTTGTATTTCTCCTCAGCTGGCCACCTTTCGATCAATGCTTGATGTATGAGAGAGTTCACAAGAGACAAGGGAGAAGGAGCTAAGTAAGATGCTTGAACCACATGATGCTTCCTGCAACTACAGACGTTTCGGAAAGTCTTGACTCACATGTTTGTAATGGCTCAAAAATAGTAGAAATGTTGAAAAATCATTTAAATCAGTTTCAAGTTTTGTACGCCTCTGAACGGCTTCAAACACACCATCTGGCACATATTTCTTACCCAGACTCCCCATGGTCTACCGGAGGATCAGTCCTGATCAAGGAGAACGAGCTCTGTACTTGCATTTGGAGGATGGATGGTTTACTTGAATGGGGCAGTGACTCAAATTATATTCTGTCGCTCACGCCTTCTCCACTGTGAAAGAGGTGGCTTCGACAGCTCTCTGACACGGCCAATTCCCTGAGCAGGACCTTCATGAAGTTTGCTTCAGGCAACGACGTGCAATGGCAACCCTTTACCCTGCCGTCCTTCTTCCTCTCCTTCACACAGCATGCAGAATGTCTGCGTTCATCCATGCACTTTCTCCTTAGGACTCCTGGTTCTCCTTCCTGGTTTCTCTCTCACACCCACCCACCCGAACTGCTGGGATTTTTGGGATTTCTCTGCTGTTTTGCCTGTCGAGCCGTTTGGAGTGGTCTTCATGTCCTCCTCACGGTTCACTCTCAGATCTTTAGTTTTGGACTGATAGTACTGATTTCCTTTGTAGCTTACACTGCTGTACTCTAATCTGTCCCATAGTCTGTCCACACCCAAAACACGCAGGCGCGACTTGCGCATTCTCCCTCGCATGCAGGATCTCTCCCCACTCCTAATACCAGGGACTCGTTAGCACAAGAATATGAATATTCATGAATGTCAGATAATATTATCAGAGTGTAACAAACAGTAAATGTACAAAGGAACAGTGTCGTTAAATTAATCGATTATCACTTGCATTGCAAGTGGATCTCAAGTTCGTTCCTGAGAAGACCTAGACCTATGTACCTCAATGAAAGGGTTCGCTCAGCGCTGCTCTGTTGGTGGCATCGAAGGATCCAAAATGCATATATGAGTGAGTAGATTTGCTAGAATTTGCCTCCCACCGCTCTATACACTCTATACTTTGGGCAATACCCCAAGAACAGCAGCATGTGCTCGATCCCCATCCTTCCTCCAAGTGCAGGTACAGAGCTCCTTCTTTTTGGTAAGGACTGATCCTGTGGTAGACCATGGGGAGTCTGAGTGAGAAATATGCGCCAGATGGTGTGTTTGAAGCCGTTCAGAGGCGTACAAAACTTGAAACTGATTTAAATGATTTTTTAACATTTCTATTATTTTTGAACAATTACGAACACGTGAGTCAAGACTTTCCGAAACATCTGTAATAGTGAGGTGGTCCGATCTGGGCGAGGGCTAGGATTAACTGGCTCAGGTGTTAGCACTAACCTTTGGTCAACCTATATTATAACATGGTTGAAATGAAGTTACAACAAGCGTAATCATTGGATTTGAATCGTTGATGAGTCGAGAACTGAACTAGCTTGGAGCCATGACATGATGTCGGTGGGACAATGTACACAAAACTCGTATGATTGAAACCTATTGAAACCAACAACTATTGTAACAAAATGCTGCAAATGCACAACCCATGTTTCTAAACTTTTAGTTCAGCACGGCGCACGCCGCGCCAACAGTTCCTTCCCGTTGTATCAATGAGTGTTATTGAGCAAGGCCACATTGGAGTGTCATGCCCTCCTGCAACTGGACGAGCGCCCAGTCGTCCTTCGACTACACTCCACTACCATCAGTGAACCCGTGAGGAAAGTAGAAGGCCATACATTACAATATATAGTACATAATCACGAGAATTAGCATAATTCTGCTATGGACAACCACATTGTTATGTTTGGCCTTATAGAGGAAAGATGCTTGCCTGATTTTCCTATAATTTTTTATGATCGAGAGAAGTGCGTGATTTTGCTCAAACTCCAAAGGCATCAAATAATTGACGCGAAAATATAAAGGTTTACAAAGCTTTGTCTAACCGTCAAATTTATATGGTATCTGTCAGAATGATACTACACGGAGTAAGTTAGACAGAACTACCGAAAGTGCCAGCATGCCAGATTGCCTGCAACTACCTGCCATTTTATCACCAGCACCAAATTATTCTCAACCTCAAAACACACATTTTGTGAAGAAATTTGATTTTATTCATATTAAAATACACATGTAGTTACAGGACAAAAAAAGAAACAGGGAAAGATAGTGAAGAGGGAATATCACAACATAAATGACAGAGCGGCCACAAGGGAGGGACCAAGGCTAGCGAGGAGGAATCGTGAGAAAAGGCCAGCGAGGAACGTGAGAAAAGGCAAGCAAGAAACCACGAAGAAAGGACAGGGAAAGACCACCACGAACAGCCAGGGAGGAACCACAAGGAAAGGCCAGGGAGGGACCACCATGAACGGCCAAGTAGGGACCACCACAAATGGCCAAGGAGGAACCACGAAGAAAGGCCAGGGAGGGTCCACCATGAACGGCCAAGGAGGGACCACCACGAATGGCCAGGGAGGAACCATGAGGAAAAACCCAGGGAGGGTCCACAAGGAAACAGCAGATGCTGAGCTTGAGAGGTGGTGGTAGCGGTGAAACAAGATTGCAAGGAACTTAGCGTGAAAATTTCCGTCTTGCACAAACAATGACAAACCAATTTCAACCACTTGCACTGGTCACATGATTTGAGGTTATCCGATAATACCTTAGTAAAATTTGAGGCTGAGGTGATGGTCACGTGCATGATCTTAGATGACATTGTAATTCAAGCAATATTTGAATTGACTTATATAGATTTGTAAGTTAAATATAAATGAAGGAATATGATGTTGCTCACCAAACAGTACCTAATCACATGAATTCATGACCTTGTCGGTGTGGGAGAAATCATAGAAGCGCGCTATAGTGATAGCGTGTCGATCCTGTTAGGTGCGAGAGTAGTAGTCGACCCAAAGGGATAGCTCTGAGAGCAGTTCCTCAAGTAAGAGCGAAGGGACAAGTGTGGCTGGGTATTATGATCTATGCGACGGACTCCGCAAGCTATGCGGCGAAGATGCGAGATGCGGGTATGTGGATGAGTTGCAAGGAGAGTGCGGTGCGGATGCGGAGTAAGAGAGCGCAGATATAACTAGAAGGGAACCAAGTATACGAGTCTAAGTACCAGGTAACAGGTGACGGGTATGACAGGTAAGGGTACTAGGTATAAGGGACGCAATGCTAAGTTTTACCAGGATCTGTTCTGGAACTTTATGCGACGAGGTGTCTAGGTATAACTAGCAAGGGTCGAATGCTCAAGGAGTGTAGAGGTCAAGCGCAAGATAGGGAGAACTGCAATCGATTGCGCAAGAACAAAGAACGAGGTAGACTAAAGCTAGTGACTCCTGCAACACCGACTCAAAGGAAGGGAATGTAGAAAAGTGTCTAATTATGAGTCCTGGGCGAGTATTTATGTGAGTCCGTATGAATCCGGGACTATGCAGGTGACCGCATACATATGTACAAGCGAGTCCGGAGTGATATAAGATGTAATAGTGCTAAGCTGGCCTCATGCATGGGAAAAAGTATGTAAAACAGCCTGCAAATGATCAATAGACAACAGGTAAGGACTAATAACGCACCAGTGGGGTTGGATGGACGTGGACAGGACATGGGAGGACGCTGCGAGGGACCGGTACGGTTATGCGGAGTGATGTGGATCATAACCCAGTATGCAGAGCCACCGCAACGACGCGTGAAGGTGCGTAACTGACCGCAACTATCCGGAACTGTTCGCGACCCTTCGGAATGACTTCGGACTGTGAGTGTAGGTATTGACTAGCATGGGGAAATGATGCCCTGCAGGGCTGTAGCCAGATTGTTTCCTACATCGGAAATTCTCATAAGAATCTATTTTAGGTTACAATTGCTAACGGTGCTGTCCACGATAAAGTCTTATATCACCTTATATCACGTTGTAGTTTAAAACATAAATGAAGGGATATGGTATGAGTCAACAAGTATGACTTAACGATGCTATTGCACATTGATTGCTGCGACGGTGCCATGTTGTTATCTTGTCGCAAACTCCTCATGGTAAAATGAATTTTCAGACATCTATTGCTATGTACTGATCACTAATATTTCTTGCCATATACATACATGGGTTTATTCAGCGGTAGCAACATTATTTCACACTATATTTCTCACAGCTACCATATCACGGACTCATCAATTCTCTGATGACCATCCTGATTCCAGTGAGCTTTCCACAGGACTGGAACCAACACCCATCCATTCAATCTCACCTGGAAATTTCTATCACTCCCACAGTACTGTAGTGAGTGGCACAGCTCAAATGTTTCACTGCCCAACTCATTGTCGTTGGGCAGAATTACTATGCCAAAACACCTTTTGTCAACTTCAGTCAGCTTATAATCGTTGAATCAGCGTCCTCGTAAGTCTCAGTATAGCTGTCTCTTATCCCTCCTCTTGTTCTCTGACCTCATCAATCGATATGTCTGAAGGAACTTGGGAGAAGTTCTTGCAGGTTGCTGTGAAAGGTGCTGAACATGACTCTCGTGAACACCGGCCCCATCCCAAATGTTTGGAAGGGACCCGCGTGGTCCTTCTCAACCACATCTTTGGATTATTCGACAAAAAAGAGAAGAGTTGACTCATCTGGCTGCATGGCACAGCCAGTGTCGGAAAGTCTGCTGTTGCGTTTACTGTAGCCGAAAGGATGAGAGGCCTGAAAATGACAGAGGAGACGAAAATCGAAACACGGCTCAGAGGAACATTCTTTTTCTCGCGCAAGCACACCAAACGTCGCACGACTGGTTATATCTTTATGATGCTTGCCTACCAGCTTGCCCAAAATTTTCCCAATGTTCAGACAGACCTGAACAGAGCTATCCTCAAGGATCCCTCCCTTCTAGACCCCAACAAGTCACTTCGCAAGCAGATGGAAGGGTTGTTTCTCCAACCTCTATGGAAGCTTCAACCCAGATTGTGTGAATGTCCACCTTTGACGTTCGTTGTTGACGCCCTTGATGAATGCACACCCGAATTCCGCAATGAATGCTCATCCGAATCCATGGATGAAGACGAATACGAAAGCGAGCTTGCCGAACTCATCTCCCTGCTCGCCCAAGCTCTTCGTGATCCTGATCTGCCTGTGATCCACATTCTAGTTACGAGTCGCTCAGAAGCGCATATTTGCGAAGCCATGCAGAACGAAGATGTGCGCCCGCTGTTATGCGAGATACCAGCAAAGATTTTTATGGCGGGTGTTGCTGCTACCATCTCACTAGACGGCGCAGATGTCAACAAAGATATATATCGTTTCTTGGAGCATTCCTTCAGAAAGCTGCGAACTCGCTCTCCCACTTTCCCACAGCCAACGAAGGATCAAATTGAGAAGCTGGCGATCCGAGTGGGCAGACATTTCATCATAGCGTCTACCATGATGAAGTTTATTGATGATCGAGACAACGATCCCCGGGGCCAGCTCCAGCTCATGCTCGAGCTAACAAGTCAACTACTACCAGGAACGGAGGTGTACAAGTTATATGACCATACACCTGATGGTGGGGGATGGATGTATCCCTTTGGCCTATAGGCCTAAAATTGGGATACATCCCCCAACTTAATTGTCCACTCACCAGTGATATATCCATGTGGTCTAAGAATCCATGTATCTAATATAGCAAGCAGAAATCCCAAACATACATTATGACTGCAATTTTGGCTCCCCAAAGCGAAAATTCACAATATATATTCCATTTTGGTAACCTCCTCATGTCAGGCCTCCCCACATTATTCCCACACATCATATGTTCGCATTTTCCAGCCACACAGTGTGGGAATTACCCCACAACACCAAAAACATCGCCCATTTTGGGAATCTCCACAATATCAATGATTCCCACACCCTTCCCACCTCACTGCAGCTTCACCACCACCCCACAATAGGTCCCCCTTCATATATAAGTGGTAGTTTGGTATATATATGTATATTATAATATAATAGTCCGCTTTTTTTGTTTGTTTGTGTACCAGCTCCTCCTCCAGGACCCTTTCAAAATAGCCCAGGGTACAGAACACTTTCGCATTTTTGCCCCTATGATAGGGAAGTGTTCTAAGGCATTCAGAACATGTTCAGGAGTATATATGAATGTATTCCCATCTTTATTTTACCCCCTGAAGCGCCCTACATCAATAGTTATAGCATGTATACATAGAAATACAAAATATGTTCCCATGTGT
Source organism: Suillus lakei (assembly GCA_016628065.1). Taxonomy (NCBI): domain Eukaryota; kingdom Fungi; phylum Basidiomycota; class Agaricomycetes; order Boletales; family Suillaceae; genus Suillus; species Suillus lakei. Next base: position 28,887 of record JABBWA010000171.1, read on the forward strand.
GCATTTCCAAGTGAACAGACTTGAAGATTATATCCCCATAATCCATTAAGCAGTAGGAACAATGTATCAGGAGATCAGGACCACAGAACAACACCCTGTTGTATGGTATACCCCCCTTCTTCTGGTGGTTTACCCCCTGTGAAAGTTTTTCCTGGAAGGCTGGACCTAAGATATGGCAGGGAGTCTATTCCTATGCATATTTGGAGTATATCTATCATATAGCTACCACAGGAAGCCTTTAGGGTCCTTCAATAGGAACAAAAACATAAAACATCACATATTTTACCTTTTTGATGTTTTGTACTACCTTACCCTTTCACAAATAATACAACATGCTCATTTATCATTAGTAGGGCATATATACATGCTTTATATACCAAAGATCAGTTCAAAATAGGCCACAGTTTTGGAATAGTGTGTATACTTTCTAAATCAACTGATTAGGTTCCCATACCTTCAAACCATCGAAATCTTATAATCAGACACCTGGAGTACATTTCACATATATTCAGCATCATAGGCCTAAATGTACAGAAACATCCACCCAGATCTCAGAGCTGGGAAGTGAAATAGATCAGAAATTGAGTGTGGGAAAATTCAAATGCCCAAAACATCGAAAATGGGTAGTTTGAGGTTGAGTGGTTGTTGGACTTTAATGCTGAATCAACTCACTTTCACACTACATCCCTTCCACCAACACTCTACCCTCAGGGCAGTATGTAGTATAGGTTCCTTAGGTAGTCTATCATGTATCCCACACATTTTTAATGAAATCTTCGACCTGTCTCATATATAAATATGACTTTATGTGAACAAATGTCAATTGTCACTTTTCACACATATGTCATTTTCCTTGTCATTCATTCAAACCTTGATGGATCTTTTTATAGATTTAAAACTATCATTAGGGATATATATGAGATACATCCCAGGTGTCTGATCACTTATAAAACCCTTTATTTCTATGTGGTCTTCTAATCAGCAGAAATACCCCCTTTACCTCAGATCTAAGGTTTTCACCCTATATCCAGCTGATCCTTAGCATAGGAAACATGTATACATGCCCTACTAATGATAAATGAGCATGTTGTATTATTTGTGAAAGGGTAAGGTAGTACAAAACATCAAAAAGGTAAAATATGTGATGTTTTATGTTTTTGTTCCTATTGAAGGACCCTAAAGGCTTCCTGTGGTAGCTATATGATAGATATACTCCAAATATGCATAGGAATAGACTCCCTGCCATATCTTAGGTCCAGCCTTCCAGGAAAAACTTTCACAGGGGGTAAACCACCAGAAGAAGGGGGGTATACCATACAACAGGGTGTTGTTCTGTGGTCCTGATCTCCTGATACATTGTTCCTACTGCTTAATGGATTATGGGGATATAATCTTCAAGTCTGTTCACTTGGAAATGCACACATGGGAACATATTTTGTATTTCTATGTATACATGCTATAACTATTGATGTAGGGCGCTTCAGGGGGTAAAATAAAGATGGGAATACATTCATATATACTCCTGAACATGTTCTGAATGCCTTAGAACACTTCCCTATCATAGGGGCAAAAATGCGAAAGTGTTCTGTACCCTGGGCTATTTTGAAAGGGTCCTGGAGGAGGAGCTGGTACACAAACAAACAAAAAAAGCGGACTATTATATTATAATATACATATATATACCAAACTACCACTTATATATGAAGGGGGACCTATTGTGGGGTGGTGGTGAAGCTGCAGTGAGGTGGGAAGGGTGTGGGAATCATTGATATTGTGGAGATTCCCAAAATGGGCGATGTTTTTGGTGTTGTGGGGTAATTCCCACACTGTGTGGCTGGAAAATGCGAACATACAGTGGCTCAAAAAACTGTCCGCATGTTTGCGCTATTTTGACTGTTTACATCATTGTACAAGAATGGATAGGTATTCCCAGGACATCCTGCCATGGCCTGGGAGTACTACATCAGGGCTTCAAAATGAGCCCTTACCCGTGGGAATTGGTGGTCATATGGTGGCACTATGAGGTTTGCAAAATGATGACTCATGTGGACAGTTTTTTGAGGCTAGATTGAAACTATATAAATTAATGGTTATGACACCATAAAGTCATACCATTATTAAATAAATTATAATGTGGTGTCATTATGGCATTATTAAACCTATCTCTCACTATATAATGAAGGGAGTCTCATGTATGATAGTCATAATCACCATGAAAGCCATCTCCTCTGCTCAAAGGGATAACATCCTCTCTCTCTCTACTGCTGGCCTCTCTGCTCGTCAAATAGCAATCTAGAACTGGTGTATGCAAGTCTACTGTGGCCAAGCTCACCAAAGAATGTCACCCAGACAAAGAAAACTCTAGTGGAGGTCGTCCATCCAAACTCACCTCTACTGATAGGAGGGCCATTATTCAGCATATTACTACAGGAAAGGCTGACAATGCTGTCCAAGTCACTCATCACATCAATTCCATCATCACTACCCCTGTATCTTCACAAACTGTGAGAAATGTTCTCAAGGCAGCCAACCTCAAGGCTGTAACAAAGAAGAAGAAGCCTCTCCTTTCTATCAGTCATAGAAAAGAAGACTGGACTTTGCCCTGGCCCATCAAAACTGGACTGTAGAGGACTGGAAGTGTGTCATATGGTCAGATGAGACTAAAATCAACAGGATTGGGTCAGATGGAAAGGTATATGTGTGGAAAAAGAAGGGGGGGCCTCTAACAGACAGAGAGATTAATGGGACACTCAAGTTTGGAGGAGGTTCTCTGATGGTATGGGGGTGTATGGGGTGGAATGGTGTAGGAATGCTTGCAGAGGTTGAGGGGAGGATGGATGCTGAGCAGTATGTGGACATTCTCAACCACCACTTGCTGCCTAGCATGGCAGAATCAGGAATTGATGAAGAAGATATCATTTTCCAACAGGATAATGATCCCAAGCATACATCCAGGAGAGCCAGAGAATGGTTTGAAGAACATAATATTCATCTCCTTGACTGGCCAGCACAGTCCCCTGATGTCAATGTCATTGAACACCTCTGGGGAATACTCAAAAAGAAGCTTATAGCCTATGAACACCCCCCTAAAGGAGTATGGGAGTTATGGGAGAGAGTGGTGGTAGAGTGGGGACAGATTACAGCAGAGGACTGTCAGAAGTTGATTGAAAGTATGCCTAGAAGGATAGAGGCAGTAATCAAGGCCAAGGGAGGCCACACAAAGTACTAGAATACCTGATTTCCTATGTAAAATATCTGAGTCAAAAAACTGTCCACATGAGTCATCGTTTTGCAAACCACATAGTGCCACCATATGACCACCAATTCCCACGGGTAAGGGCTCATTTTGAAGCCCTGATGTAGTACTCCCAGGCCATGGCAGGATGTCCTGGGAATACCTATCCATTCTTGTACAATGATGTAAACAGTCAAAATAGCGCAAACATGCGGACAGTTTTTTGAGCCACTGTATGATGTGTGGGAATAATGTGGGGAGGCCTGACATGAGGAGGTTACCAAAATGGAATATATATTGTGAATTTTCGCTTTGGGGAGCCAAAATTGCAGCCTGAAACTGCCTGTTGTGATTCACCATTGGATATATCATTGTGGACAGTGGACAAGTAGACTGGATGATGTATCCCTATTTTAGGGCTATACAGTTGAAATGGTAATAATGCATATGCTAACAATGCATAAGTCTCATAATGCATGGACTTTTTTGGATCCCGACGGCATTCCCATGTAATTGACCGCATAATGCATATTGCATAATGCATAACCTTTGCATAGCCAATATGCATTATGAGGTACCAAATTGATAGGACGGGACAATAGGTACAACAATGTATTGCATAAATTTATTGTTCTGCTTCAGTGGTATTGTCTCCTTCAACTATGTATAGAAGCTAGCAAGTAATCACGACAGTACGATACCACACAACAATGTCCGTAAACCCAAAACGCAAACCCCGTGACAAGCGCGCTGTCTATAACCGACCTGTGAAGCGGCAGAAAATCACCAAGGACACTCCTTGAACTTCAGCTCATTCCCCCAAAATCAAATGCACTTCTCACCAAAATCTTACACTCTCTGACTGGATAACAGTCTATTCATTTGTTGATTCTCATCCTACTGTATCACAGACTGAAATTGTTGAACACTTTAAATCTCTCAACTCGGGTGCACTCAATTTCACACAGTCAACCTTATCACGCAAGTTGCGGGAACGTCCAAAAATGGAAGCACAGATCAATGATAACCCTAATGCATTGTCATCAAGCGGCCAAGGATTGTCACAAGGCCTGATGTTGAATGTGCCTTAATTCTGTGGGTTAGGCACATGGAGAGTCGACGTGAAACAGTGACTGGGCCTATGCTGCGAGAGAAACGGAAAAGGTTTGAAGATGAGTTTGATGTCCCAGAAAATGAAAGGCTGTCAGGGGAATGGCTCCAATCATTTTGTACTGCCTACAAGATTCGCGAGTACCGACGGCATGGAGAAGCTGGGTCTGTTGACATTGAAGCTGTTGATAAAGAACGAGAGCGTTGTCGTAAGATCTTGGCAAAGTTTGCTCCCAAAGATCGGTGGAATTTTGATGAGACATCTTTCTTTCCTTAGTGAGTGTTCATTTAAATTAATCTATGTCACCTAATTTTTTTTCATTTTAGTGCACCTCCAGACCGTGGTCTTGCAACACGACAAATGAGTGGTAAGAAGAAAGAGAAATTCTGTATCTCCATCGGATTAGCCTGCAATGCAGATGGAAGTGAGAGGCTCGAGCCTTTTTTTATCGGCAAGGCAAAGAAACCCCGATGCTTCAAGAAGCAGACACCGGAACAGCGGGGATTTTATTATCGGAATAATAAGAAGGCTTGGATGACAGCAGTCATATTTGAGGAGTACGTGGACATGATGCTATGATTGCTGTTAATATCTAATCAGTGGCCTAGATGGATCAAAAAACTTGATCTTCAGATGAAGCAACAAAACCGGCACATTTGCATGTTTATTGATAATTTCTCTGCCCACAGCATCTCGTATCAACCATCAAACATTGATCTTGAATTTTTTGGGCCCAACATGACACCATTTGTCCAACCATGCGATGCTGGAATCATCCGATGTTTCAAGGCACTATATCGCCATAATTTTTGCGTGCGCACTATTGATCTTGATGAAGCTGGTGAACGGGATATTTATAAAATTAATATTCTTGAAGGCATGACAATGGCGAAGCAAGCATGGTATGCTGTCACATCCGAAACCATCAAACATTGTTGGGATCACACTGACATTCAAGTGTAAGTCATCTTTTGACCTCATTTTTTTTGGTGCTCAAGTCTATCACAGTGATCCAATGACTAATGCTGACACACGGCCTCACACGGATCCAGCTGCATGGAACATCGTCCACAAATTTGCAACTACTGAAATGTCCCTTCCCAATGCGGAGAACAAGCTACAGGCTCTTCTTGGCGAGCGCTACATAGATTCTGATTGGAGACCAGCCCTCAAAGCTGTAATGGATGCTGAAGGAGATGTGGAGATGGCTTCAAATGTCATTGATGCACTTATGCGAGCTGCATCTCGTCGTACTGGCCTCAAAATTTGTATTCCCACGCGCTCACAACAAGCTGCCCAGCTATCTTCTACCGAAGCTGTGCTTATGCAATCAGTCCAAGAACTCCAAGCACGCAATCGCATTTTCGGTACCTTGCCAACTATTGATGAACTTCTGGACCCTGCTGAGGAGAGAGATAAGGGAGAATTCTCTGCTTTTGAAGGTGGTGACTCATCCATTGCAGACATGGTCCGCCATGAAATTGCCGTTGCAAATGGTGAAGTTATTGAGGTTGATTCTGATGACGACAACGACAACGAAGCGGATCCATCAATCACTCGTCAAGATATTCTCAATTTGTGCCAGCAGCTTGAAGTTGGATGCATGCAATATGGTGATCCTCAGTTTTCACTTGATTTATCATCACAACTTCGAAAGTTTCATGCGAACCTACGACATGAAGAACTACTTAATGCTAGACAAACATCTTTAGAACGATTCTTCTCGGTATAATACATGTACTTTTCTGTAGGACTATGGATGATTTTCTGTCACACTTTTGGCGGAGGTCACGCGTGTCACAATAGTTAGGGCTGCACACCGTACCATATACAGTCGACGGCCGTATACATACGGTAGAGATACGGTAGATGGCGAACCCATACACCATACAGTGGCTCAAAAAACTGTCCGCATGTTTGCGCTATTTTGACTGTTTACATCATTGTACAAGAATGGATAGGTATTCCCAGGACATCCTGCCATGGCCTGGGAGTACTACATCAGGGCTTCAAAATGAGCCCTTACCCGTGGGAATTGGTGGTCATATGGTGGCACTATGTGGTTTGCAAAACGATGACTCATGTGGACAGTTTTTTGACTCAGATATTTTACATAGGTAATCAGATATTCTAGTACTTTGTGTGGCCTCCCTTGGCCTTGATTACTGCCTCTATCCTTCTAGGCATACTTTCAATCAACTTCTGACAGTCCTCTGCTGTAATCTGTCCCCACTCTACCACCACTCTCTCCCATAACTCCCATACTCCTTTAGGGGGGTGTTCATAGGCTATAAGCTTCTTTTTGAGTATTCCCCAGAGGTGTTCAATGACATTGACATCAGGGGACTGTGCTGGCCAGTCAAGGAGATGAATATTATGTTCTTCAAACCATTCTCTGGCTCTCCTGGATGTATGCTTGGGATCATTATCCTGTTGGAAAATGATATCTTCTTCATCAATTCCTGATTCTGCCATGCTAGGCAGCAAGTGGTGGTTGAGAATGTCCACATACTGCTCAGCATCCATCCTCCCCTCAACCTCTGCAAGCATTCCTACACCATTCCACCCCATACACCCCCATACCATCAGAGAACCTCCTCCAAACTTGAGTGTCCCATTAATCTCTCTGTCTGTTAGAGGCCCCCCTTTCTTTTTCCACACATATACCTTTCCATCTGACCCAATCCTGTTGATTTTAGTCTCATCTGACCATATGACACGCTTCCAGTCCTCTATAGTCCAGTTTTGATGGGCCAGGGCAAAGTCCAGTCTTCTTTTTCTATGACTGATAGAAAGGAGAGGCTTCTTCTTCTTTGTTACAGCCTTGAGGTTGGCTGCCTTGAGAACATTTCTCACAGTTTGTGAAGATACAGGGGTAGTGATGATGGAATTGATGTGATGAGTGACTTGGACAGCATTGTCAGCCTTTCCTGTAGTAATATGCTGAATAATGGCCCTCCTATCAGTAGAGGTGAGTTTGGATGGACGACCTCCACTAGAGTTTTCTTTGTCTGGGTGACATTCTTTGGTGAGCTTGGCCACAGTAGACTTGCATACACCAGTTCTAGATGCTATTTGACGAGCAGAGAGGCCAGCAGTAGAGAGAGAGAGGATGTTATCCCTTTGAGCAGAGGAGATGGCTTTCATGGTGATTATGACTATCATACATGAGACTCCCTTCATTATATAGTGAGAGATAGGTTTAATAATGCCATAATGACACCACATTATAATTTATTTAATAATGGTATGACTTTATGGTGTCATAACCATTAATTTATATAGTTTCAATCTAGCCTCAAAAAACTGTCCACATGAGTCATCATTTTGCAAACCTCATAGTGCCACCATATGACCACCAATTCCCACGGGTAAGGGCTCATTTTGAAGCCCTGATGTAGTACTCCCAGGCCATGGCAGGATGTCCTGGGAATACCTATCCATTCTTGTACAATGATGTAAACAGTCAAAATAGCGCAAACATGTGGACAGTTTTTTGAGCCACTGTATATGACATTGGGGGTGGATGAAGTGAACGGTACGGTACAGAGTATAATACAGACATATACGGTAGTGTACGGTACATACGGAATGAAAACCAATCACAGACAAGCCAAACGAAGTCTTGCCTTCACGAGCATCAATGTTCTGATAGCCTCAGGCTTGAGACTTGCATGCCGCAGTAAAACTGTGCCACGACCACCGGAGAAAATTCGTTCAACAGCAACAGCAGATCTTAGTAGAATATTATAAGGAACATATGGAGAATATTGCTTCTATCAGCGTGAAGCGCATGCAGCAAGCTGTCAGACATATTGCAGTCGTTGTCGTTGTCGTTGTCGCCGTTGTCGCAGGACATGGCGGTTCAGGGCAAGAAGTCGCGGATAAACCGGCACCCTTTCCGACCGTAAAGGCCGTAAAGGTACCTTTGACGGCCGTATGGAATACGTCTTGTACGGTGTACGGTCCAGCCATACATCATACATGTTGATCTCTATCTGCAGCTCCACCGGTATGGCAACCGTATCCATCGACGGTTGCTGTACAAGCCGTCTATGACGGCGACGGCGTGCAGCCCTAACAATAGTGTGACACATATGCTATTGCGTATGTCTCATAATGCATAACGTTTTCGCGGTCCCAACGGTATGCATTATGAGCATTTCAACTGTAGTAGTATATTGATGTATCTATATAACACTATGGGCTGGACCGTATCCTCTCCACATGTGCTGACCCAACGCTAGCATACCTGCACTTGTCCATTGTTGCCGCCCTTACAGATCCTCTACCGATGTCACAAATCTCGGAACTTCTTGGCCCTAGTCAGGGCAGGGACGTTGAGAGGGTGCTGGTGCAGTTGCGGTTGGTCATAGATGTTCCTACCGACAGCAGTCTCCCCGTGAATATCTACCACTCGTCTGTTCGAGACTATGTTTCTCATCGCTCAAACTGCACCCTCCATCAAGTACAATATACCACTTCACCTCACTCCCTACTCGCACATTCTTCTCTTCATTTGATGATGCATGACCTCCCAGATTGTTCGGCTCTGCTGGATACGCTTTCAGCATTGAATAAGCAGAGTCAAGCTGTGGAACACCACGACCCCAAGAGTTTAACACACTCATCGGCCTTCATCGTCCAGCCGCCGGAGCCAATGCAAGTGCTTATAACTCTGCTATGGCTTCGTGGAAATCGCAGTTCAGATTTACAATTCTGGCTGGAAACCCTGGACGGGCGTGCCTGGCTGCAGACTCAAGGAGGGAGGGACTGGCTGCAGACACGGGTAGGGAAGGACTGGCTGCAGACACAGGGAGGGAAGGATTGGCTGCAGACACGGGGAGGGAAGGACTGGCTGCAGACCCAGGGGGGAAAGGACTGGCTGCAAATCCAAGGCGGACGACAATGGCTGCAAACCCAGGATGGGTGACAATGGCTGCCAACCCAGGGTGTGCGGCAACGGCTGCAGACCCTTGGCGGGCAAGCCTGGCTGAAGACCATTGGCGGGAAAGACTGGCTGCAGACCTCCGGTGGGCAAAACTGGCTGCAGACCGTGCACGGGCTAGACTGGCTGAAGACTCGGGGTGGTGAGGACTGGCTGCAGACCGTGTACGGGCGAGGGTGGCTGCACACCTCGCATGGGCGAGATTGGCTGCTAACCCTGCGTGCACAAGACTGGCTGCAGAGCCTGGACGCGCGACAGTGGCTGCATACCCCAAGTGCGCGAGAATGGATCCAGACCCAGGACGGACGCCAGTGGCTGGCGACCCGAGGTGGGCGCCAATGGCTCCCAACCCCAGACGGGCATGAGTGGCTGCAGACCTGAGACAGACGAGAGTGGCCGCAGACACAGGACGGGGGAGAGTGGCTGCAGACTCAGTATGAGGGAGAGTGGCTACAGATAGCAGGCGGGCGGGAGTGGCTGCAGACCTTAGGCGGGCAACGGTGGCTGCGGCGCCCGCTCAGGCTATACCCGCCAGAGGTTCAGCCTGAGCAACATTGGCAGATCAGGCGTGTGTCAGATTGGCTGAAGACCCAGCATGGACGAGAGTGGCTGAAGGCCAGGCGCATGCCAGAGTGGCTGAAGACCCAGTGCGGACAAGACTGGCTGCAGACTCAGCACGGGCAAAACTGGCTGCAGACCCAGCGCGGGCAAGACTGGCTGCAGACCCAGCGCAGGCAAGGCTGGCTGCAGACTCCAAGTGGACAAGACTGGCTGGAGATTCCAAGCGGGCGGGACTGGCTGGAAACCCCGGACGGGGAAGAGTGTATGCGGACTCCGAATGGGAATGAGTGGCAGGGGATCCAGGATACACAAATGTTCAGGTACTCCCTCCTCGAGCGATGCCGGCAGACCAGCATGTTACTGCGTTCGAAGACCAGGCGCAGGCAAGACTGGCTGCAGACACAGTGCGGGAAAGACTGGTTGCAGACACAGCGCGGGAAAGATTGGCTGCAGACACAATGCAGGCGAGATTGGCTGCAGACACAATGCGGGCGAGATTGGCTGCAGATTCAGGGGAAGCAAGAGTGGTTGCAGACACAACATGGGCAAAATTGGCTGCAGAATCAGAGGGGGCAAGAGTGGTTGTGGACACAGTGGACGAGAGTGGCTGGAGACTCCAGGAGGTCAACACCAGCTGGAGCCCCTGCCCAGGCAAGATTGGCTGAAGTCCCAGCTCAGGTGACACTGGCTGCAGACCACACGGGCAAGGGACTTGCTGAAATCTCCGCTCAGGCAAGACTGGCTGTACACCTAGGATGGGCGAGACTGGCTGCACAGCCAGGGTGGGACAGATTGGCTGCAGACCCAGGGTGAGACAGACATGCCACAGACCCAGGTCACGCTAGACAAGCCGCGGCAGACCCAGGGTGAGCTAGACACTATTCTCGACCCCTACGACAAAGGCCGATTGGAGGCCTGGGATGAGCCCCGGCTGGAAACCACAGGCGGGGAAGGCTGGGCGCAGCACTGGGGCAGACGAGACTGGCTGCAGACCCAGGGTGGGCAAGACTGGCTGCAGACCCCGAGGGGACACTGGCTGCAGACACATGGCGGGTGATGCTGGCTCCACACTCAGGACGGGCAAGACTGGCTGCAGACCCAGCGCGGGCAAGACTGGCTGCAGACCCAGGGTGTGTGAGACTGGCTGCAGACCCAGTGCGGGCGAGAGTGGTTGCAGACCCATGGTGGACAAGACTGGCTACGGACCCAATGCGGACAAGACTGGCTGCAGACCCAGTGCGGACAAGACTGGCTGCAGACACAGGGTGGGGAAAACTGGCTGCAGACTCCGAGTGCACGAGACTGGTTGCAAAACCCAGATGGGCGATATTGGTTGCAGACGCCACATGGTCAAATGTGGCGGTTGACAGCTGTCTGGGTGACAATGGAGGAATTCTCAAACACATTAGAAGCAATCAATCAGTACATCATCGTCCCAGAATTGCCTTTACAGCCAGTTTTCCAAGTCATCCAGCAGTTCAAGAGCTTGCCGGATTTCTTGATGCTTCCTGCGTTCTTGGTGTTAAGGCACCAAGATCATTCCACCTCTACATCAGCACAAGGTCACCCTCAATCAGACTCAGAGATAATTTATGCAATGAAGGTCTTTTCTCAGTTCGCAAACGAAGCACGCAAACGAAGTCAATCAGCTTCCGATGTTCTCAACTACGCATGTCAAAACTGGGCCATTCATATCTCGCGAGCTCCCAATCCATGGGGCAAGAAGCTTGCCCATATATTCAAGTTTTTCTGGGAGCATCATCTCCTCAACTGGTTCGAGAGGCAGTGGTGTGCGAAGGGTCTGCAGTCTTGCCTTGCCATTTTATCCGAAGGCGAGAAACTTGCAAAGGTGTGTGTATTCATAATGGTTTCTTCCTAGGCTCACAAGCTGACCTATGCATCTAGGAACATCTTCTCCAAACCCCAGGGTCATCCCAGTAACCAGTCTGAAGCTGTCGGTTTATGTAACATGTCGCACTGTCCTGTATTAGATATTTTGATGGTGTGGAGATTTCAAGGAACAACTACTAGTCCTTCACATATGCATGGGATACTACATAGCGGTTGTGGATGCTTGATCCTGGTGTAATGACGGTAACCTTGTTGCCAGTCTCGTCATAGGATAGCCCTCAGTGTATAGATACACCATAATATTCATCCAGCTCACCTTCAATGTGGCAGTAACTACGCGGTCTCGCGACCTCATGCGAAGGGAAAAGACCCAGGGTTTTGACTCCTCACATGCTAGTGTATGCTTGCCAGTCATACCAATTTTCAGCACTGGTATTGATCTTATACAAGTGATTGCTGCTGCGCGTCACGTCCGAGTTTGCGTCTACTATGATTTCTTTTGTACATCAATATTGTCGTCTATCTTGTCTTGCGAAAATGTCATCCGAGTCTGCATGCATGGTATGCTGCAGACGCCAAAGAGCTGTATTGAAACAAAAAATAGTTTGAGTGTGAGGTGTTGGCTATATGTAGCGGAAATCAGAACTCGCGCACAGGTGCTGAACATGAAAACTTGAGCTGTATTGAATGAGTCATGATTGTGATAGAGATCGAGTACAACTCAGTTGTGCGCGTGAGGCGTTGGCTATGATCGCCTGTACCACGTTCGCAACTCTCAACTGGCAGATGTTGGTATGTCTGTCGAAACAGTCAGAATGCGGGCTACGCATTACTGGGACAAAAAAACAGACCTGGCCACATCCGACAAAAATAACTGGCTAGCCTGTTACATATGTCATCGAGAGCGCTGCACCAACCCATGCACCAATGTTAGATGCCACTGCTGTGGGAAGCAAACAACACACCTTGTCACCTACAGTATCCCGCTTGGTCACTAGCATGCCGTCGATGCCACGCCTTTTGCCCGAGCCGGATGCAGACGAAAAGTCGCGAAGGGCGCGGTCAAACTTAGTAAGCTGGTCGACGGCCTCATTGCCAACATGCGCCTTGCCGACAAAATTGATTTTGTCTGGATTATTTGCGACGACAAGCTGTGTAATTGACCAACGGAATTCCAAGAAGCTTCCACCACATATCATACCTAGGCAAGTGCGTGCATGAGGGGCTAAGAGACAATAATGATCCATCAGGATCACGACATGCACCGTTGACACCAAGCATGAACAGGTTGCGCACATGTACTCGAAGCTGTTGACCGCATCGCTCCTACACGTGACGTTCAGAATGAGGGCAACATACACATTAAGGTTCGCTTACCGGAAAGTGTCACAGGTTGCAATGAACACTCGCAAGCCGTTCTGGATGAGCCAGAAACAGACTTTTGATATGGGGTGCTCTTTCCTAGACCATTCACACCCACAAAGGTGATACTATAAGGCATCCTTTGTTGAGCGGAAGGCAGGGGGGAAGAAGGTTTCGTCCTGATTGACGAGAACAGGTCTGTTGAAGTCTTGGGCATAAGAATACGCATGGGAGAAGACGACAGTGCCGTCCGAATGGCGTTACTGGTGGCTGAAACTGTGTCAGAGCACGACGACTAAAGATGCAAAACAGGGCATACTCTGGAAACTTCTAACTTTCTTCCCCACAAGACTCTCTCAGACATCTCTGCATACCTTGTCCGCAATTTCCATTGCCACATTTTTCTTCATAAGGTGCTGTTTGATCCCCTCCAGTACAGGCTTCAAGTCCTGTTCAGTCAACACTTTGGAGCCTGTCAAACAAGAGAACAAAGAACTCAGAGCGCCCAATGAGTCTGATGCCTGCTTTGCACCCTCGTTCTTCAAAGCATGGGTGATAGCACCATTTATCTCATCGTCTTTTCCACTAAAGTCTTAATCATTGACCTTGCACAGACTATTCCTTGTCCCGAGGGAAGCTTGATCTACGAGGGCTTGCAGGTCATGCGATACATGACATTTGTGCCGGGGTCAGGCTTGTCAATGCTAAAGTCCAAAGAGGCCATTTCTATTTCTGACGGGGCCGATTCACCCCATTTCCGCTGAGCATTGCCTTTCGTCTTCTTGTTCGTTGACTCGGTGCTACTATGATGTAAAACATCGGTTTGAAATGAAATGATTTGTGCACTCACTCTGAAGCTGGCATGCTGCCCCGGCCACTTCGCGAGTCCACCCTCGTCGCACCACGTCCTCCCCTCCGGCCAACCAGTCTATTCTTGAGTGCTTGGGCGTTCAGGGCGATCTGTTGCTCATCCTGAAATGCAATCAACGATTTAGAGGTCCACGACGTAGTGAATGCAAAACCTACCTGTGCTAAGGTCATCGGAAAGGGGGGATCAGGCAGAGCCGGAGCCACTGGTCTATAGTGAGACTTGCGCTCCTGCAAACTTGGTGTGAGCAAGTACGACATATATGCAAGGGCGAAGGCGCACCTGGGTAGCTTTGTCTTCGAATCCCTTCAAGAGATTGTCGCAGGACTATCCCAGCCTTCAAAAGCTTTTGCAAAGTTCCACGCTTTGGGAGAGTCGTGCGCAGCAGCTGACACGAGTTTGCTACTTTTTATTGCGAGCAGTGAAGCAAAAAAAGTAGGTAGGAATAACTTGATAAACAGTGCTTTGAGAGCAGCTAGCAGGACATCCACATAAGTTAGCTGGTGAATGCGGTGATAGGCACCTGCATTTCTGAACATCGGTTGAATTACTCCAGCGAGATGGACAGCGGACATACCACAAATAAGCTCTAGATCATTGAAGAGTGTCCACTTCGCTGCGTATCTGTCCTTCTCGTATTTCTCCTCAGCCGTCCGCCCTTCGATGAATGCTTCCCATTTGAGAGAGTTCAGGGGAGACGAGGGAGAAGAAGCTAAGTGAGATGCTTCCTGGGTGAAGGTTACAACCAATACTGGTGCCGCCTACATAAAACGGCTCATGATCCAGTTCTGACAAGGGCTGAAATCACTCGCCATCATCATCACAATCGCCTACGATTCAGGAGTACTGGCATACCTTTAGTCAATCTATGTTATGGATTTTGTGATCTACAGAAGCCTTGTACTTATTTCGAGAGGTAGTTGATGTAACCAAGCTAATTCGCCGAGAGCCATGACGGCATCTGTACACGAAATTCATGAAACTCCAATACCTCGAATAACTAACTACCAATATCAAATTAGCATGGTAACGAAGTGCTGCAAATGCATGACTCTTGTTTCTGCATGTTTGGTTCAGCACAGTGCATGCTGTGCCAATGGCTTGTTGGCGATGAGTAAGGCCACATGATTGCAGCCTCCGTAACCACACGAGCCACGGTTCCCAGTCGTCCTTCAAAGCTTCCACTGCACTTCACCACCATCCAGATTCCAGCAAGCTTTCCACAGTACTATTCGTCCATTCAATCTTACATCTGGAAATTTCTATCACTCTACAGTGAGTGCCACAGTCCGAATGCTTCGCTGCCCAACTCATCACCGTTAGACAGATATACTACGCCAAAACATCCTTTCACGACTTCGGTGTGCAGCTCAGCCTGTAATCCTTGAATCAGTGCCCTCATAAGTCGCGAGGTACCCCTGCTTCTACGATTTCTAACTGTCGCATCTGACTAGTACCTCTCGGAGTTATTCAAATTCTCTCTATAACCGAAACCATCATCCCCTTCTCCTTAAGGAATCAATGTCAGTGTAGCCAGTCTCTTCACCCCTTCTTATTCTCTGACCTCATCAACAGTGCTTGGATATGTCTGAAGGTTCCTGGGAGAGATTTTCCCAGGTAGCTGTGAAGGGTGCTGAACATGACTCTCGTGAACGCCAGCCCCATCCGAAATGTTTGGAAGGGACCCGGGTAGTCCTTCTCAACCACATTTATGGATTATCAGACACCAAAGACTCGAGTCGACTTATCTGGCTGCATGGCACAGCCGGCGTCGGAAAGTCCGCAGTTGCTTTCACCGTAGCTGAAAGGATGAGAGGCCTGAAAATGACAGATGAGACGAAAGTAGAAACGCGGCTCGGTGGAACATTCTTTTTTTCGTGCAAGCATACGAAACGCTGCACGACAGGTTATTTCTTTGTAACGCTTGCCTACCAGTTGGCCCTCAATTTTCCCAGCGTCCAGTCAGACGTGAACAAAGCTATCCTCAAGAATCCTGCCCTCCTAGACCCCGACACACCGCTTCGCAAGCAGATGGAGGGGTTATTTCTCCAACCTCTGCGGAAACTTCAATCCAGACTGCGCGAGTGTCCGCCTTTGATGTTCGTTGTTGACGCCCTTGATGAATGCACATCCAAATTCCTCGACCAATCCAACTCCGAAAGCGAGCTCGCTGATCTTATATCTCTACTTGGCGAAGCTCTCCGCGAAGCTGATCTGCCTGTAATCCACATCCTGCTCACAAGTCGCTCAGAAGAGCACGTCCGTAAAGCCATACAGACGAAAGAGATGCGTCCGCTGGTGTTAGAGATCCCAGTGACGACTTTTGGGGAGGGAGTCGCTGCCACCATCTCGCTAGACGGTGCAGACGTTGACAATGACATTTACATTTTCTTGAAGCATTCCTTCGAAGACCTGGAAAGTCGCCATCCTGATTTTCCACAGCCGTCGATGGATCAACTTACGCGGCTGGTGAGCAGAGCGGGCAGGCGTTTCATCGTCGCGTCCACGATGATGAAGTTTATTGATGACCAAGAGAATGATCCCCGCGATCGACTTCAACTCATGCTCGAGCTATCGAGCGAACTGCTATCAGGAATGGAGATGTACAAGCTATATGACCTTATCTTGTCCACGTGCGTTGACCCTACACTGGCATACCTATACTTGTCCGTTGTTGCCGCCCTCGTAGATCCTCTGCCAATTTCACAAATCTCGAAACTTCTGGGCCCGACTCAGGGCAGGGACGTCGAGAGAGTGCTGATGCAGCTGCGGTCTGTCATTGATGTTCCTACCGACAGCAGTCTCCCCGTGAATATCTACCACTCGTCCGTCCGCGACTATGTTTCCCATCGCCCAAACTGCAGCCTCCATCAAGTACAATTGATCCCTTCACCTCATACCCTAATCGCAGGTTCTTCTCTCCACTTGATGATGCAAGGCCTCCCAGATCGCTCGACCCTATTAGATGCGCTCTCAGCATTGAAGAGGCAGAGCCAAGCTATGGAACCTCACGACCCCCAGAACTTAACACGATCATTATCCTTTATTGTCCAGCCGCTGGAATCAATGCGAGTGCTCATAACTCTGCTATGGCTTCGGGGAAATTACAGTTCAGAATTACAATTCTGGCTAGAAACTCTGGACGGGCGCGCCTGGCTGCAGACTCCTGCAGTGGAAGACTGGCTGCTCACCCAGGGAGGGAAAGAGTGGTTGCTCGCCCGGGGAGGAGTAGACTGGCTGCAGACACAGGGAGGGAAGGACTGGCTGCAGACACAAGGGGGGAAGGACTGGCTGCAGACTGACGGTTGGCATCACTCGCTGGTGACCTCGTCCTTGGATGACTGTCCGAGGACTGTGGACTGGCTTGACTGGCATCCGACCCATAAGAGGGATGATGAGCTCCAGACCCACGACGGGGATGACCGATTGCAGACCCACGATGGGGATGTCCGTCTGCAGACCCTCGACAATTACCGGCTTCCGACCTGGCGTGAGCGAATTTTGCCTTGGGCCCAGGAGGGGGAGAACTGGCTGCGGACCCAGTGGGGGAAAGACTGGCTTCCGACCTCGACGTGGGGAAATTGGCTGCAGACCCAGGGGGGGAGGAACTGGCTGCAGACCCAGGGTGGGAAGGACTGGCTGCGGACCCAGCATGGAGAGTACTGGCTGAAGACCTACGAAGGGAAGGACTGGCTGCAGACCCATGGGGGGAAGGAATGGCTGCGGACCCAGGGCGGGAGGGACTGGCTGCAGACCCAAGGGGGAAAGGACTGGCTGCGGACCCAAGGGGGGAAGGACTGGCTGCGGACCCAGGGGGGGAAGGACTGGCTGCGGACCCGGGTGGGGAAGGACTGGCTGTGGACCCAGGATGGGGAGTACTGGCTGGAGGAGCACTGGCTGGGGTCCCACGAGGTGAAGGACTGGCTGCAGGCACAGGGGGGGAATGACTGGCTGCGGACCCAGGATGGGGAACACTGGCTGCTGACCCACGAGGGGAAGGACTGGCTGCGGACCCAGGATGGGGAGCGCTGGTTGCAGACCCAGAGGGGGAAGGACTGGCTGCAGACCTCGGGAGGGAAGGACTGGCTGCAGACCCAGGGGGGGACGGACTGGCTGCAGACCCTAGGGGGAAGGGACTGGCTGCAGACCCCGGGAGTGCACGACTGGCTGCAGACCCCAGGGGGGAATGACTGGCTGCGGACTCAGTGGGGGAAGGACTGGCTGCAGACTCTGAGGGCACGAGGCTGGCTACAAACCCCTAACGGGCGAGACTGGTTACAGACGCCACATGGCCAAATACGTGGCGGTTGACCACTGCCTGGGTGATAATGGAGGAATTTGCAAACACATTGGAAGCAATCAAAGCAGCAAATCATTGTCCCAGAAATCTCTTCGCAGCCAGCTTTCCAAGCCATCCAGCAGTTCAAGAGTTTGCCGGATTTCTTGATGTTTCCTGCGTTCTTAGCACTCAGGCATCAAGATCATTCCATCTCTGCATTACAAGGTCTCCTTCCACTAGACATGGAGATCATCCAGGCAATGAATACCTTTTCTGATTTCGCAAACAAAGCACGCGAACGGAGTCAATCAGCTCCTGACGTTCTTAACTACGCATGTCAAAACTGGGCCGTCCATATCTCGCGAGCTCCGAAGCCGTGGGACGAGAAATTCGCCCATATATTCAAGTCTTTCTGGGATCATCATCTCCTCAACTGGCTCGAAAGGCAGTGGTGTGCGAAGGGTCTGCAGTCTTGCCTCGCCATTTTATCCGAAGGCGAGACACTTGCAAAGGTGCGTTCACAATGGTTTCCTAGACTCGTAAGCTGACCTATGCACACAGGAACATCTTCTCCGAACACCAGGGTTATCTCAGTAACCAGTTTGAAGCTATTGGTTTGATTCAACATGTCATGAGATATCTTGATCTTAAGGAACGACTACTAATTTCCATGGACACTACATACCAGTTGTGCACGTTAGATGCTGGTGGAAAGACAGATTGCTCTGTAACCTTGTTACTGGTCTGGGGGATAATAAACCATACTATTTGCACTAGTCCAGCTCGCCTTCGATGTGTCAGTAACTACGCAGTCTCCCCACCTCATGAAAGACCCAGGTTTCGACCTCTCGGATAGCTTACCAGCCGTACCAATTTTCAGCACTAAATTGATCCTATATTGATAGCAAGTAGATAGCAAATTACAACAGAAATATCAATCGCTCAGTATCGCCTACACCACGTTCGCAACTCTCATCTGGCGGAGATCGGTATGTCTGTTTAAACAGTCAGAATGTGGGCGATGTATTAGTGGGGCAATAACAAACCTAGCCACATCCGAAAAAATAATTGGCTGGCCCGTCACGTATGTCATAGAGAGCGCTGCACCAACCTATGAACAAATGTCAGATGCCATTGCTGCAGCACACAAATCACGCACCTTGTCATCCACCGTATCCCACAAGCCACGTCCCTTGCCCGACCCGGATGCAGACGAAAAGTCACGAAGGGCGCGGTCGAACTTAGTAAGCTGGTCGACGGCCTCGTTGCCAACGAGCGCCTCGCCGACAAAGATGATCTTGTCTGGGTCATTTGCGGCGACAAGCTGTGGATTTTATCAAAGGAGTTAGAAGAAACTTCCACTGCGTGTCATACATTGGCAAGTGCACGCATGAGGGGCTGGCAGAAAATGATTCATCAGGATCGTGACAATTATAGTGCTGGTTTGCGTAACTCATTGTCTTGCATGCGCCCCGACCGTGTCAATCAAGACGACGTCAAAATCGTTATCTTTGGCTGGTACAGAGTTCTTGAACTGAATAATACTCAAACAAAAAAATTCCTTACTGTATGCGATGGCTTCTTTGACGGTGCCTGCAGCATCTTTCCCGTACCCCTTCTCATACAGTTCAACGCGGCCTTTGCTATTCGTGGCGCCGTTGACGCTAGGCATGGACAGGTTGCGCACATGTACCTGAAGCTGTTCAACTGCACCGCTCCTATACGTGATGTTCAGAATAAGTGCGATTTATGCGTCGGGATTCGCTTACCGGAAAGTGTCACATGCTGCGATGAGCACTCGCAAGCCATTCTGGATGAGCCAGAAACACACTTTTGATAGGTTTGTGCTCTTTCCTACGCCGTTCACGCCCACAAAGGTGATGCTATAAGGCATCCTTTGTTGAGTGGAAGGCAGGGGGAGAAAAGTTTGGTCCTGATTGACAATAACAGGTCTGTTGAAGTCTTGGGCGTCAGAATACGCGTGAGCGAAGACGACAGTGCCGTCCGAACGGCATTACTGGTGACTGAAACTGCGTCAGAGCAGAGAGAGATACGGAAGTGAGAAACCCCATACTTATGAAAACCTCCGACTTTCTTCCCAACAAGACACTCTCCGATGCCTTCGCAAACCTTGTTCACAATTTCCATGGCCACATTTTCTTCAAAGGTCTTATTTCATCCCCTGCAGTACATGCTTCAAATTCTGTTCGGTTAAGACTTTGGAGCCTGTTGAACGGGAGAACAAAGAACTCAGAGCGCCCAATGAGCCTGATGGTTGCTTGGCGCCTTCATTCTTCATAGCACGAGTATAGCACTATTTGCCTCGTCGTCCTTTCCACCGAAGTTCCAATATTTTACCTCGTAAAGGCCATCCCTTGTCCTAGTTCCGAGAGAAGCTGTGTCTACGAGAGCTAGGAGGCCATGCAATAAATGTCCGTTTGTGCTGGAGTCAGGCTTGTCGGTACTGAAGTCCAAAGAGGCCATTTCTGTTTCTGACGGGGCCAATTCACCCCAGTTCCACTGCGCCTTGCCTTTCATATTCGCGCTGGTTGACTCTGAGCTGTATGACTTCAACTATTGGTTTGAAACAAAAAGATTTGCGCACTTACTCTGAAGCTCACATGCTGTCCCGGCCACTTCCCGAGTTCATCCTCGTCGCACCTCGTCCTCCTCACCGGCCATGCAGTCTATTCTTGAGGGCTTGTATGTTCCGATTTATCCGTTACTCATCCTGAGATGCAATTGACGATTTAGAGGGAAACTCAAGGATATATCCGCGACGTAGTGAATGCAAAACCTACCTGTGTTAAGGTCATCGGAAAGAAGACTAGGGTCAGGCGGAGCTGGAGCTACTGGTCTATAGCGAGACTTTCGCTCCTGCAGACTTGGCGTGAGCAAGTACGACGTATATACGAGGGTAAGGGCGCACCTGGGCAGCTTTGTCTTCGAATCCCTTCAAGAGATTGTCGCAGGACTATCCCAGCCTTCAAAAGCTTTTTCGAAGTTCCACGCCTTGGGAGAGCCGCGCGCAGCAGCCGACACGAGTTTGCTGCTTTTTTTTGCGAGCAGTGAAGCAACAAAAGTAGGTAGAAGTGGCTCGAATAACTTGATAAACAGTGCTTTGAGAGCAGCTAGCAGGCCATCCACATAGGTCAGCTGGAGAATGCGGTGATGGGCACCTGCATTTCTGAACATCGGTTGAATTACTCCGGCGAGATGGACGGCGGACGTACCACAAATAAGCTCTAGATAATTGAAGAGTGTCCACTTCGCTGCGTATCCGTCCTGCTCGTATTTTTCCTCAGCCGTCTGCCCTTCGATCAATGCTTCCCGTATGAGAGAGTTCAGGGGAGACGAGGGAGAAGAAGCCAAGTGAGATGCTTCCAGGATGAAAGTTACAACCAATACTGGCGCCGCCTAAAACGATGAGATTTCGCTCAAGCGCCCATGATCCAACCGAAACCACTTGCCATTATCATCACAATCGCCTACGACTCAGGAGTACTGGTATACCTTTAGTCAACCTATGTTATGGATACTGTGATCTACAGAAGCCTTGTACTTATTTTGAGAGGTAGTTGAGGTAACCAAGCATAGCTCGCCGAGAGCCATGGCAGGATCTGTCACGAAATTCATGAAATTCTCGAACAACTACTGATATCAAATTAAGAAGTGCCGCAAATGCATGATCGGTGCGCGCTACGCAAATGGCTTGGTGACTCGGATGAGTAAGGCCACAGCCTCGTGCCCTCCTGTACTAGTAACCGCACGAGCGCCCAGTCGTCCTTCAAAGCTTCCACTGCACCTCACCACCGTCCAGATTCCAGTGAGTTTTCCACAGCACTATCCATCCATTCAATCTTACATCTGGAAATTTCTATCACCCTACAGTGAGTGCCACAGTTCGAATGCTTCGCTGCCCAACTCATCATCCTTAGACAGATATACTACGCCAAATCGCGAGGTACCCCTGCTTCTACGATTTCTAACTGTCGTATCCGACTAGTACTTCTCGGAGTTATTCCAATTCTCTCTATTACCGAAATCATCATCCCCTTCTCCTTAAGGAATCGATGTCAGTGTAGTCATCGCTTCACCCCTTCTTGTTCTCTGACCTCATGAACAGTGCTTGGATATGTCTGAAGGTTCTTGGGAGAGATTTTCCCAGGTAGCTGTGAAGGGTGCTGAACATGACTCTCGTGAACGTCAGCCCCATCCGAAATGTTTGGAAGGGACCCGGGTAGTCCTTCTCCACCACATTTATGGATTATCAGACACCAAAGACTCGAGTCGACTTATTTGGCTGCATGGTACAGCCGGCGTCGGAAAGTCTGCAGTTGCGTTCACCGTAGCTGAAAGGATGAGAGGTCTGAAAATGACAGATGAGACGAAAGTAGAAACGCGGCTCGGTGGAACGTTCTTTTTCTCGCGCAAGCATACGAAACGCCGCACGACTGGTCATTTCTTTGTGACGCTTGCCTACCAGTTGGCCCTCAATTTTCCCAGCGTCCAGTCAGACGTGAACAGAGCTATCCTCAAGAATCCTGCCCTTCTAGACCCCGACACGCCGCTTCGCAAGCAGATGGAGGGGTTATTTCTCCAACCTCTGCGGAAGCTGCAATCCAGACTGCGCGAGTGTCCGCCTTTGATGTTCGTTGTTGACGCCCTCGATGAATGCACATCTGAATCCCTTGACCAATCCACCTCCGAAAGCGAGATTGTTGATCTTATCTCTCTGCTTGGCGAAGCTCTCCGCGAACCTGAGATGCCCATCACCCACATCCTGCTCACGAGTCGCTCAGAAGAGCACATCTGTAAAGCCATGCAGACAGCAGAGATGCTTCCGCTGGTGTTGGAGATCCCAGTGAAGACTTCTGGGGAGGGAGTTGCTGACACCATCTCGTTAGATGGTGCAGATGTTGACAATGACATTTACATTTTCTTGCAACATTCCTTCAAAGACCTGGAATGTCGCCATCCTGATTTTCCACGGCCGTCGACGAAGCAACTCGCGCGGTTGGCGAGCAGAGCAGGCAGACGTTTTATCGTGGCGTCCACGATGATGAAATTTATTGATAACCCAGAGGATGATCCCCGGGATCGACTTGAACTCATGCTCGAGCTAACGAGCGAATTGCTACCAGGAACGGAAGTGTACAAGTTATACGACCGTATCCTGTCCACGTGCGCTGACCCCACACTGGCATACCTATACTTGTCCGTTGTCGCCGCCCTCATAGATCCCTTACCGATGTCACAAATCTCGAAACTTCTTGGCCCAAGTCGGGGCAGGGACGTTGAGAGGGTGCTGGTGCAGCTGCGGTCCGTCATAGACGTTCCTACCGACAACAGTCTCCCCGTGAATATCTACCACTCGTCCGTCCGTGACTATTTTTCCCACCGCTCAAACTGCAGCCTCCATCAAGTACAATATATTGCTTCACCTCACTCCCTACTCGCGCATTCTTCTCTCCGCTTGATGATACAACACCTCCCAGATCGCTCGGCCCTGCTAGATGCGCTCGCAGATTTGAAGAAACAGAGCCAATCTATGGAACCACACGACCCTCAGAGTTTAACACAATCATTATCCTTCATCGTCCAGCCGCTGGAGCCAATCCAAGTACTTATAACTCTGCTATGGCTTCGGGGAAATCGCAGTTCAGAGTTACAATTCTGGCTAGAAACTCTGGATGGGCGCGCCTGGTTGCAGACTCAAGGAGGGACAGACTGGCTGCTCGCCCGGGGGGGAAATGACTGGATGCTCACCCAGGGAGGAAAGGACTGGTTGCTCGCCCAGGGGGGGAAGGACTGGTTGCTCGCCCAGGGGGGGAAGGACTGGCTGGAGACACAGGAGGGGAAGGACTGGCTGGAGACCCTCAGTGGACATGACTGGTTGCAGACCCGGCGCTGGCATGACCAGCTGCAGACCCAGCGTGGGCATGACTGGCTGCAGACCAACGGCGGGCAAGACTGGCTGCGGACCAACGGCGGGCGAGACTGGCTGCGATCCAGGGGGGGCATGTCTGGCTGCAGACCCACCGCGGGCAAGACTGGCTACAGACCCACCACGGGCGAAACTCGATGCAGACTCAGCGCGGGCATACCTGGTTGCATACCCACGATGACCCCGACAACAGCAACGACTGGCTGCCGATCCAGCGGGGGCATACCTGTTTGCATACCCACGATGACCCCGACGACAACAACGACTGCCTGCCGATCCGGCGCAGGCATGACTGGCCATTCGCCCAGGGAGGGAGGGACTGGCTGAGGATCTTGGGGGGGGACCACTGGCTGGAGACCCTGTGGGGGAATCACTGGCTGGAGACCCAAGTGGGGAACCACTGGTTGGAGACTCAGGGAGGGTGGGACTGGCTGGAGACCCTGGGGGGGGATCGCTGGCTGAAGACCATGGGGGGGAACCGCTGGCTGGAGACCTGGAGGGGGAACTGCTGGCTGGAGACCCTGGGGGGGAACCACTGGCTGGAGACCCTGGGAGGGAGGGACTGGCTAGAGACCCAGGGAGGGAATCGCTGGCTGGAGGCCCAGGGAGGGAGGGACTGGCTGGAGATCCTGGGGGGGGACCACTGGCTGGAGACCCTGTGGGGGAATCACTGGCTGGAGACCCTGGTGGGGAACCGCTGGCTGGAGACCCAAGGAGGGAGGGACTGGCTGAAGACCCAGGGGGGGAATCGCTGGCTGGAGGCCCAGGGAGGGACGGACTGGCTAGAGACCCAGGGAGGGACGGACTGGCTGGAGACCCAGGGAGGGACGGACTGGCTAAAGACCCAGGGGGGGAATCATTGGCTGAAGACCCAGGGAGGAAGGGACTGGCTGAAGACCCAGGGAGGGATGGACTGGCTGGGGACCCAGGGGGGGAATCGCTGGCTGGATACCCAGGGAGGAAGGGACTGGCTGGAGACCCAGGGAGGGACGGACTGGCTGGAGACCCAGGGAGGGACGGACTGGCTAAAGACCCAGGGGGGGAATCGTTGGCTGAAGGCCCAGGGAGGAAGGGACTGGCTCGAGACCCAGGGAGGGAGGGACTGGCTGAAGACCCAGGGGGGGAATCGCTGGCTGGAGGCCCAGGGAGGGAGGGTACTGGCTGGAGACCCAGGGAGGGTGGGACTGGCTGGAGACCCAGGGGGGGAATCGCTGGCTGGAGGTCCAGGGAGGGAGGAACTGGCTGGAGACCCAGGGAGGGAGGGACTGGCTGGAGACCCAGGGGGGGAATGATTGGCTGATCACACATGGGGGAGGCAACTGGCTGGAGACCCAGGGGGGGAAGAACTGGCTGAATACACAGGGGGGAGGTGACTGGCTGCAGGCCCTCGGTGGCAAACAGTGGCTACAGACCCAGTGCGGGCAAAACTGGCTGCAGACCTGCAGTGGACGAGACTGGCTGCAGACACAGGGCGGGCGACAATGGCTGCAGACCCTCGGTGGCCGGGACTGGCTGCGGACCCTCAGCGGCCTGGCCTGGCTGGAGACCCATGGTGGACAAGACTGGCTACGGACCCAGAGTGGGAACAACTGGCTGGAGACCCAGGGTGGGCAAATCTGGCTGCAGACTCCGAGTGCGCGAGACTGGTTGCAAACCTCAGACGGGCGAGACTGGTTGCAGACGCCACATGGTCAAATGTGGCGGTTGACGGCCGTCTGGGTGACAATGGAGGAATTCTCGAGCACATCGGAAGCAATCAAACAGCACACCATCGTGCCAGAATTGTCTTCACAACCAGCTCTTCAAGTCATCCAGCAGTTCAAGAGCTTGCCAGATTTCTTGATGTTTCCTGTGTTCTTGACGCTAAGGCACCCAGATCATTCCAGCTCTGCATTAACACAAGGTCGCCTTCCACCAGACATGGAGATCATCCACGCAATGAGGGCCTTTTCTGATTTCGCAAACAAAGCACGCGAACGAAGTCTAACAGCTCCTGGCGTTCTGAACTACGCATGTCAAAACTGGGCCGTCCACATCTCGCGAGCCCCGAAGCTATGGGACGAGAAGCTTGCCCATATATTCAAGTGTTTCTGGGATCGTCATCTCCTCAACTGGCTCGAGAGACAGTGGTGTGTTAAGGATCTGCAGTCTTGCCTTACCATTTTATCCGAAGGCGAGAAATTTGCAAAGGTTTGTGTGTTCACAATGGTTTCTTCCTAGTCTCCCAAGCTGACCTATGCATCTAGGAACATCTATTCCAAACCCCAGGGTCATCTCAGACGTAACCGGTCTGATGCTGTTGGTTTATGCAACATGTCGCACTGAGTCTTATATAAGATATTTCGATGTTGTGGCGATTCTAAGGAATGACTACAATGTCTTTCGTACATGCATGGGACGCTACATGGCGGTTATTGACGTTAGATGCTGGTGGAATGACAGATTGCTCTCTAATCTTGTTGCTAGTCTGGGAACGGAATGCCCTCCGCACTAATTTTCAACACTGTATTGATCCAATATAGATAGCAAGTAGAAGGCAAAATTGCATTCGAATATCAATCGCTCAGTATCGCCTGTACCACGTTCGTGACTCTCAGTTGGCGGAGGTCGGTGTATGTCTGGTGAAACAGTCAGGATGCGGGAAAATCATAAATGGGGCAACAAAAAACAAACCTGGCCACATCCGACAAAAATAATTGGTTGGCCCGTCACATATGTCATCGAGAGCGCTGCACCAACCTGTACAGGAATGTCAGGTGTCATCGCTGCGGCAGGCAAACCACGCACCTTGTCGTCCACTGTATCCCACTTGGTCACTAGCATACCGTCGATGCCACGCCCCTTGCCAGAGCCGGACGCAGACGAAAAGTCACGAAGGGCGCGGTCGAACTTGGTAAGCTGGTCGACGGCCTCATTACCGACGAGCGCCTCGCCGACAAAAATGATCTTGTCTGGGTTATTTGCGGCGACAAGCTGCTAAATTTATCAACGGAGTTCAAAGCTTCCACTGCGTAGCATACCTTGGCAAGTGCGCGCATGAGGGGCTGGAAAAAAGATACATCAGGGCCGTGACAATTATAGAACCAGTTTGCGTACCTCGTTGTCTTGCATGCGCCCGGCTGTGTCAATCAAGACGACGTCAAAGTCGTTATCTTTGGCTGGTACAGAGTACTTGAGCTGAAAAATACTTGAACAAGAACATTCCTTACCGTATGCGATGGCTTCTTTGGCGATGCCTGCAGCATCTTTCCCGTACCCCTTCTCATACAGTTCAACGCGGCCTTTGCTATTCGTTGCGCCGTTGACGCCCAACATGGACAGGTTGCGCACATGTACACGAAGCTGTTCAACTGCACCGCTCCTATACGTGATGTTCAGAATAAGTGCAATTTGTGCATCGAGGTTCGCTTACCGGAAAGTGTCACATGCTGCGATGAGCACTCGCAAGCCGTTCTGGATGAGCCAGAAACAGACTTTCGACAGGTTTGTGCTCTTTCCTACGCCGTTCACGCCCACAAAGGTGATGCTATAAGGCATCCTTTGTTGAGCGGAAGGTAGGGGGAGGAAAGTTTAGTCCTGATTGACAATAACAGGTCTGTTGAAGTCTTGGGCGTCAGAATGCGCGTGAGCGAAGATGACAGTGCCGTCCGAACGGCGTTACTGGTGGCTGAAACTGCGTCAGCACACGACAGATAATGATACACAACGGGGCATACTTTGGAAACCTCCGACTTTCTTCCCCACAAGACTCTCTCCGACGCCTTCGCACACCTTGTCCGCAATTTCCATGGCCACATTTTTCTTCATAAGGTGCTGTTTCATGCCCTCCAATACAGGCTTCAAATCCTGTTCGGTTAAGACTTTGGAGCCTGTCAAACGGGAGAACAGAGAACTCAGAGCGCCCAACGAGCCTGTCGGCTGCTTTGCACCCTCGTTTTTCAAAGCACGGGTAATAGCACCATTTGCCTCGTCGTCCTTTCCACCAAAGTCCCAATCTTTCACTTCGTATAGGCCATCTCTTGTCCTGGTTCCGAGAGAAGCTTTATCAACGAGGGCTTGCAGGTCATGCGATAAATGACCATTTGTGCCGGAGTCAGGCTTGTCGGTGCTAAAGTCCAAAGAGGCCATTTCTGTTTCTGATGGGGCCGATTCACCCCATTTCCGCTGCGCCTTTCCTTTCGCCTTCTTGCTCGTTGACTCGGAGCTACTATGATGTAAAACCTCGATTTGAAATAAAATGGTCTGCGCTCACTCTGAAGCTGGCATGCTGTCCCGGCCACTTCCCGAGTCCACCCTCGTCGCACCTCGTCCTCCCCTCCGACCACCTCGACCACGCAGTCTATTCTTGAGCGCTTGGACATTCCGAGCTATCTGTTGCTCATCCTGCACTGCAATTGACGATTCGGAGGGAACTGAAAGTTGCCTGAGAAGATATCTGTGACGTAGCAAATAGAAAACTCACCCGTACTGAGGTCATCGGAAGGAGGACTGGGATCAGGTAGAGCTGGAGCCACTGGTCTATAGCGGGACTTCCGCTCCTGCAGGCTTAGAGTGAGCAAAGTACGGCATATATGCGAGAATAAGGACGCACCTGGGCAGCTTTGTCTTCGAACCCCTTCAAGAGCTTGTCAAAGACACCATCCCAGCCTTCGAATGCTTTTGCAAGGTTCCACGCTGTGGGAGAGTCGCGCGCAGCAGCTGACACGAGTTTGCCGTTTTTTATTGCGTGCAGTGAAGCAACAAAAGTAGCCAAGAATGGCTCGAATAACTTGATAAACAGTGCTTTTAGAGCAGCTAGCAGGTCATCCACGTAAGTTAGTTGGAGAATGCGGTGATAGGCAACCTGGATTTCTAAACGTCAAATAGTTGCTCCAGCAGCATGGATTGCGGACGTACCACAAAAATGAGCTCCAGATCATTGAAGAATGTCCACTTCACTGCGTATCCATCCTTCTCGTATTTCTCCTCAGCTGTCCGTCCTTCGCGTATGAGAGAATTCACGGGAGACGAGGGAGAAGAAGCCAAGTGAGATGCCTCTGGGGTAAAGGAGCGTGACCATAATACAATGCCGCCTGCAAATGATAGTGAGCTCCAGCTGCTTCAAAACGATCATTGGACCGACCTTTGTGCGAGATCGAGCAGTAGTCCAGCATGGTCGAGTGTAGTGCATGTAACTCCTACGGACACTGCATCATAACTTCATTTGATTACATAAGCTATTTTTAGCCTGGGCATTGGGAAATTCGAATGGGCCTTAGCACGACTCGATTCACCACATCGACGAAGTTTTGAAGCCTTGGCCAGCTCGCAGCTCCATAGCAGTCAAGTGGCCGTGACAACAGTATGGAACTTCCTGGTGTAACATAAATGACGGATAAAAAGCGTCTTCAACTTGGTTTGTTTTTATGGTTGACTACCCTGCCACGATACGAAATTCACTTTGTGGTCAGTATTTTTGTCAGTGATGTTCTCAAGGGTCGCAGTACCTGCAAGACCTCTGACAACAGGCACGTTTGGGGCTTCAGAAGCTATCTTTGCGATCCGGTGCGCATTTGTTTGTTTCTTGATCCAGCTTAGATCGTGTTCAACTTGGACGCCCCGACTTGGTGGAAAACATAGCCAGGGTGCATTCTAAACACTGGCGGTTTCTGAGACCGGTGGTTATTGTACGACCAGTCTATGCAAACGCTAACCAAGCACCGGGAAGTTCGCTCGTTTCCCCTGATCTACGCCATCCTTATTTTGCACGGAACTGATTCCAACATCCAGGACCCTATACCAGCAAGTCCGACTGTAAATAACAAGACATGCGACAAGGGTGCAGTACGTCGATAGGGATGCCACCTCTGCAGGCACCGTCGTCATGACACGGCGGCGTCAGGCGCTGATGTCATCCATGATACAGCGCGCGCCTCAAACCCAAACCCATTCTTGGCTTTCACTGTGCGACGCGCTGCCATGCTTGAACGTGGAAGTGACAGCCATGGGCATTTCTTTGAAAACCTGGGCGGGACGAGATGTCTCGCTATAACCCATTTTAGGAATGCTGATCACAGCGAGTTCCTGAAGCCACTCTTTGTTATGGATCAAATCCCGAAGCAGTCAGGGAAGATGAGGTGTTGGAAGTCGCCCGACTTTATAAACATCGCTATCGCATGACCATAGAGAGTGGAAATCATAATAGATCAACCACTGCTTACTATGACCATACGATGGGAGATGAGGGGGCAACTAATATCCAAGCGGGACAGGCTTGAGTTAGAAAGAGTTAGCTTTAGAACATCGCTATGGTATGGTCATAAGGTGGTGTAGAATTACATTAGATCCATCACTGCTTTACTATAACCATACGATGGGAGATGAAGAGGCAAATACGCTTCGAGCGATTAGTTCCCTGTATGTCTGCTGGAGGCGATGACGATGTTGTCATTTTTCGGGTACTACAGAAGCTCCCGCTACCCTTAGCTGCAGATCTAAAAGGGAATCGACCATGCTGTACACCGCTCGGTGCGAAATCTTCCTGCACAGCTCTCACCGGTGCAGGTTTTTATCACCAGTCACTCCGAGTGTGCGAACGCGAGGAAGATCTGTTCATGAGCGTAGGAAGCCAGGCTCGTGCTCCACGGAAGCGACAGCCGCTTAAAACAGGAGAAGAACAAACTTGAGCTTGAAGTTGTCGGTCGCGTATAATCTCCAGAGTCTAACAGGTTGATTACCAGTACATAAATCCTCGTGGATCGCTCATGTACCGATATCAAAAATACGACTCGAACATAAAGTTCAGTAGTAAAACAACACGGAGAATAACCACAACTAATAATAAATTAAACCCTCCTCGGACTCCCAACATCCACACTACGTCGTACAGGTCTCAACGGGGGTAAAGGCTGCGTGTCCGCACCGTTTCGCACAGAATCTGGCCGCGGACGCGTAATTGGGGCAACAGAGAGTTTCCACAGATCAGCGTACGCGTTCTGCAAGGTCTCTACTGCTTGAGAAGGCTCCATGGGGTATGTATTTTGCATCAATGGCGAGTAATTGGTGTTGGTGGGAAGGGGGGATATGGATCTATAGTCTTTCCGAAAGTCAAATTTCCCTGCGTCGCGTGACCAAAACTCTTGCGAGCTGCCAATGCTGGACACCCTGCGCGCTGTATTTCCCATTGTCATAGATTCATTCGAATCTTGGCGGGCTTGGTACCGGAGCGGCTGCAGCGGCTTTTCTATACTGTAACGCGCAGATTGCTCATCTGAGCCTCCCATCCCATCTGGAAGTTTCATATCCGACATGGCAGGACTCGTGTAATATGAGTCTTGTCTTAGTGGTAGAGGAACGTGATGGCGTGCGGCCGAGGGGACGATTTCTACACCGCAATCTAGGCGGAGGACGGGCAGCTCTCCGCGTTTGATGGTTTCTGCGAATTCTGAGGAGGGCGCGACCTGTTTTCTTCGTTGGGCGCGACGGCAGAGTACGAGGCCGAGAATGAGCAATGCTAGGACAACGACTCCTCCGATGACACCGCCTGCGATAGCGCCAGCGTTGGTATTCGAGGTGGAGTTAGCTGCTAAGGTGCTGGTAGTATTTCCCGATGATGTTGCTGCTGCTGCTGCTGCTGAAGATGAAGAAGAAGAAGAAGAAGATGATGATGATGATGATGATGGTGATGATGCAGTTGGTTCAGCGGAAGGGGGTGATGACGGTGGGAATGGCAACGCGGTGCTTGCAGAAGAAGTCGAGGTGGGCTCAGAGGCGGACTCAGAGGTGGGCTCAGAGGTGGGCTCAGAGGTGCCTGTAGAGTAGGTAGACCCGATGGTATCAGTACTATTGGTGCTGGTGGGGGGAGCACTAGTAGAAGTGTTGGTGGATGTGCTTGTATGCGACGGATAATTTCCGTAGTAATTGGCCATCTTTTACTACAAAGTCGACGACGAGAATTTATTAGCGCGCGAGTTGTTATGCACGAAGACACTGCTAAAACCCAACGCATATTAAACAACCCATTCCAAAAGACAACCCAAGCGAACACTCACAATCGACAAAGACCAACACAAGTACCGCCCTGCATCCAAAGCCAAGACGCTCTGAACCCTAGTAATGGGGGGGGAGAAGAAAACGAGCAGTTATCCAGCCTCCAGGGCAATCAAAAATAAGCAAGAGAAATAAGAGGCGCTCAAGAGGGGAGTGAAAACGCCCCACTTGACATGGTGAGAGTGTGCTCATCACATCAGGCCTTTATCCGAGGCTGTACAAGATTTAGATGCGAGGTGGCCGGCACGCACGCGTGATCAACGCCTCTGTTACAAACCTTTCCGCTAAGAATATCCTTGCAAAGGCCAACCCTGTTAAAGCTCCGCGAACGACATCAACATCAGTTTTGCGGTGAAAGCTGACATATGACTGTGCTCTTTTTGAGATCCATCGCTTTCCGTAGTCGTTATAGTGGTATTTGTAGTACGCCTGTCGGTCACATTCGGGCTTTCTCATCTACCGCTAAAGCGCTCAAGATGAAAGTCGTGCCGGTCCTTGTCAGCGCAGATAATTATGCGTATCTTCTCATCGACGAGCCGAGCATGAAGGCGGCGGTGGTGGATGTATTAGATGTGGAAAAGGTACAGGCTGTAGCTGAGAAGGAGGGTGTGAGCATCGTCGCTGGGATCACCACGCATCACCATCAAGATCACAGCGGCGGAAACAAGGCATGTTCCCAACATCGCCGGTCACTATCACTTTCTAACGTTTTTGTTACACTAGACACTGGTGTGTAACGTGCCCCCAGATATACGATTGATGGTCTAAAGTTCGCCCTCGTTCCAAACTTCAAATTCAAGGTTTCTACGTATCCTAGTATCCCCGTTTATGGAGGCTTTGATGTGCCTTCTAAAACTGACCTCGTCGAAGATGGGGGCGAATTTACTGTTGGTGATAATATACACGTTCGGTGGGTCCATCCATCCAGATCCCCCTGTTTCATAGCCAAACGTTAACGGGACCGCAACAGGTGCTTGGCAACTCCTTGCCATACCAAAGATTCAATTTGCTTCCACGTAACGGACACATCCAATAAGTCTCAGTCTGGTGGTGTGTTCACAGGGGACACACTGTTCTTAGGTATGTGTGCGTTGCTCCCGTAATTCCCCGCATTCTTGACACCGCCCCAGGCGGCTGCGGTCGCTTCTTTGAAGGCACAGCAGACCAAATGCACGCCGCCCTTTCCAAATTAGCAACGCTCCCGGACGACACGATCGTATACAACGGCCACGAATACACTGGTGGCAACGTTGCATTCGGCAAGTCCATCGAGCCCGACAACCCAGCTATCGACCGGCTTGTTAAGCTTGCACAGGAGAACAAGGTTACCACTGGTCTGACGACTATTGGTGATGAGAAGGAGTGGAATGTGTTTATGCGTTTGGATAAAGATGCCATAAAGTATGCG
Source organism: Suillus lakei (assembly GCA_016628065.1). Classification (NCBI taxonomy): domain Eukaryota; kingdom Fungi; phylum Basidiomycota; class Agaricomycetes; order Boletales; family Suillaceae; genus Suillus; species Suillus lakei. The sequence goes on from JABBWA010000171.1 coordinate 62,485, forward strand.
GTGTTTGTTGGTCATAGCCGTGATGCTGATTTCTGCGATAGGCGGGCTACTGGTGCAGAGGAACCTGGTGCTGTCATGAACAAGTTGCGCGAGCTGAAGAACAACTTTAGGGGGTGAGAAGGTGCGTTCTGCGATTTAGTTCCGCCGGGTCGACTAAGAAATGTGGGTTAGAGCCAGGCTTTAGTGCGGGGTAGCTAGAACAGCAAAGTGTTTATTGATTATCTGGCTGAGAGAACGAATTCTACAAATGTATTGATTAACATCATTTAGCATTGCAAAGCAACGGCACATCAGGCATTATCCATCATGATCTCGTAAACATACATATCAAGGAATTAACTCATTCCAACGAATTTGAGCACCGCTGATCGGGCGTATGGAATATACGATAAGTTGTACCAGGTGTAGGCAAGGTATTCGATGATAACGAAAACTGATGACATCAAAACGTTAGGGATCGGCAAGTTGCGAGGTTTAGGGACTCACTGATACATAGTACCTGGGAGATGGGGGTTAGCGTAGTCTAGGTACAGGATATAGGGTACGGACCTCGTTCTTGAGTACGAATGCACCGACGAAGACGAGGCCTACTGAACCCAAGAAGACGACTGTGGCTATGATCCGTACGGGTTTGAACATCTATGATGGAGGTGTTTGAATTGTGCGGGATTTGGAGGAGATGTGACGTACGAGCTTGAATTGCGATGCAAACTATGGAGACGTTAGTTTCAATCATGGCAATAAGGAGGACAGACTCACCCCAATGACGAAACCGGTACCGACGAGCGACACCAAGATACCAATAGTGTAGAGAACTTTGGGAAGAAGTGGTCACAGTCGTACTTGGAGCAGAACGAGTGCAACGCACCTGCAAAACTACCGAGCTGACCCAAGAAAAGCAATATGCTGCCCAGTAAACTAAGGGCAAACCCTATGATGAGACTGTTGACAACGTTGAATATTGAATGTTCAGCCAGACTGTTCTGTTCAGGGATAAAACGCGCACCAGCCAACAAAGCCGTATAATCTCTGTGTACGAGTGAGGCCGAGGAACTTGAAAGCAGAGTCCCCCTCGAAGAACTGGGTTTCGGGGATCATGCTCCCTGCAGATTCGAGGTTGAACCATCCTTTGGAGGGCATTTTGAATCAGGGTACGTTGAGAGGGGAATTTGTGGTCGTGGTCGTGTAGGCAGGGTTGGAGCTAGACGGGAGATGCTCTTGAGCAGAACTGGACGCGCAGAGGCCAGCGCAGTTTTCCCACGCTTATTGATGAAGGTTCAACTTGACATTCAACTAAGTAATGTCACTTTGTTACTCTGACCTTTACTAGGGCACAAGGGTTCACTGCCTCCCTATCCGTCCACGCATAAGCTATAGATGCGACTTTAAAATTCATTGTTGAAAGTTATTCTTATTGATAGGGCATGCGTTATGTGGCACGATGACGGCTGCCGTGAACACGACTTGGACAATATGGGGCTAGTCTGAGTTGGAGTAGGCACTGCAGAGAAATGAAAGGACATGCGTTCAAAGTAGTTATCTGCGCAGCGCACACTGATACGACTTGTAAGGAGTGCCCTTTCAATGTACCAAATTTGTCCTGACTGGTCAGGTATCAAAGGATGTCTATACCAGTGACCACCACCACTAGTTCACCTTTAGGGGCAGAACACTCACGTATGTGACTTTAATTCGGTGTTGAAATTGATCGTGTACGGCTGGACGTAGAACATTGTAGAAATTTAGGACATGCATTCAGTGTTATCTGCGCAGTGCGTATAAAAGCATGTATATACGCCACTCGCTCTGTAGTATTCGCACTAGTTATTCTTGTGCAGCCGCGGCCACAACTAGTTCTACTTCCCCTGCAGTGTGACTTTTAAATCAGTGTAGGGCTGCTAGTCAGGGTTATCTTACAGGTCGCGATCACGGTGTATATGACGCGTCGCTGATAAACAGGCGTTGATAGCATGCGAAGTTGGAGTTTATTTGGACAAGTAGCCTCGTGCCCAAACCTCGTGTATTCAACGAGGCCAGTTGAATTTTTCACTCAACGATTCTCTACCTTCTGCGTTGATAATGGACTCAAGGCAATCGAATCTTCACGACAAGCTTTTCTCAAGAGGAAGCGTCACTCCTCCGAGAGAACCCTTTCCAACTACAACTCCTCCTACTCATCTGGATTCTCTTTTCCAGTCCATCACAACTCAGAATCCTCACGGAAATTCTGCACCTGCTACTCCAAGCATGATTGCTGACGATGATGCTTCTACCCATTCAGCTCCAGCTCTTTCCACTACTCCAGCTGATAGGCAGAGCGCTCTCCTCTCCTTGCTATATCCTGCTGCAACCTTCCATGTCTGCTATGAGACCTTTTCAACAGTCTCAGCAAATCCCATCTCCTCCTGCTTCCTCTATAAGATCAGGTCAATCCCCTTCAAATAATAGCGAAACTCAAGGAAAGATCCTCCTAGAGCAGCTTATGGGGTGAGTCAATTTTATTTCATCTTTGCCCACATTTCATGTCCTCGCCGCTGCGTGTTGATCACACCTCACTTCATACACGAGGCACTTTTCCCTATCCTTTTATTCTGCTTCTTTTCATCACGCTTCCCACCTTTCTACCATGACCTCTTGGGATTTCCTCGATACATTTTATGCTGATCTCTACGATAGTACTGCTCCTCGCTCTAATTTTTCGGAGCCGGCTCCACCACCGATGACCATTCTACCGTCTGCTTCTAGCCCGCAGTTCCAGTCCTCCATGGCACAGTCGTCGATGCCGCAGTCTTCCATGGGAGACACCTACCATCTCAACGAAGGGTCCTTACATGTCACAAGAGCAGCCCAGGGATAGTCCACAGCACAATCAACCTATCGCCCCGCCTCAGCAGCCCCAGCAGCTGCCACCCTCTCCTCGCAAGTCAATGTTCGAATTTGTTTCTCCCTTTGATGCTCTTGACTCCACGTCCACCGTCAAGAAGAAGCCTGTTCCCGTAGGTCCCGCAAGTGCTTCTAGCACAAACGAGGACTCCTGGACTTCTGCTTCTCTTGGGTCTCTCAACGACCCAAAGCGCAAGTCCGTCGAGAACCTTATGGACCAATTGACCAGATCCCAGCAGCCCTACCCCTCTGATCAGGCTTCATCTCCTGCCTATGACCCATATAGCACCACGGACGAGTATTCCCAGGTGGAATCACAGCCGACTCCTCAGCAACAGTCCCTCCAACCTCGTACTATGGCCCCGCCCCCTCCTCTTCCTCCCAAGCCTGGTCGTGCGTCCCCGCCTAGGGGCTCTCCCCCAAAGCCTGCTGCACAGCAGCCACGTCCTCAGCCACGACCCGTGGAGTCACCTCTCGGTCAGGCCCCCATGCCGCCTGCGAGGCGAGAGAAGGAAGGCTCACCCGGTCCTCGTAACACTTGGAAGAACGAATCCAGAGGCAAAGGCCTAGGTGCTGCCAAAGGAAAAGCACAGACGAGTCCGAGGCAAGCTTTCACGTTTTCGACACGTGCCTTTACTTACGCTCATTTCATAGCTCGCAACCTCAAACTATCGTATTCGATGTATCGCAGGCGCTGGATGACGTGCAAGCTCCTAGGGACGCTGTGAAATCCACTGCAATTGCTTTGGTCAAGCAAGACTCTGTGTTCTTGCCTGGTACGACCATCGGCGCTACTCATTGGATTGCGTATGCCATGACCAAGGGTCGCGTTCGTGTCATCTCGCGCTCGAGCGGTGATCGCACGCTTCTTCAGCTGCCAACAGTCTTTGCACCTTCCACTTCGGTCATTGATATGGCTGTGTACGGTAACAGGCTGGCGGGCGTCACCTCCGATGGAGGCTTTGTGGTGTGGGAACTACCCGAGGTCATTACCGATGATGTGCCGTGAGTTCTATCACTGCTAGGTATCTTCTTGGTCTAATGATATTTGCAGCGGGCGACTCTTGTTGTGTATCATCCCCAGCGCTGACGCCGACCCTCTTCACTCCGTGAAATGGCACCCCAAGCAACCCGACACTCTGGCAGTGGCATCTGAGACAAAATGTATTTACTCGATCTAGCAGACGCAGCGCGTACTTTCAGAGGAGAGCCTCTCCCGCAAGTTGAATTGAACCGTATTTCTCAAGTATTTTCTGTGCCATCGGTCAGTCTTATCGTTCGTCTTTTCTGATATCTTCTCATACTTTGCAACAGCGCTTGGTCGCGTTTGATTTCGATGTTCCTCATTTCGCATTGGCTACTATTTCCGAAGACTCCACTCTCACTCTATGGAACGTCCATGACAAGATGCCCTTCTGGTCCCACCGTGTCCGCGGCGATGACGTCCCATCATCGTCTGACTTTCATCGACGATGGCATCGTCATCGGGAGGAGGAATGGCACCGTCTTCCAGCTCCTCTCCGTCATCACCAAGAATGTCCTCTCCACCTTCAAATTCGTCAATGGAAGCAAAGAAGACCCCGACATGTTCGGACACGTCAACTACGACTCCCGAATCCAGACGCTCTGGGTTGCCAACAACCGGCGCGACAGTGTCATTGCCCTGCGCATCGGGTTCGATGTCAGCGCGTCGTCTTCAGGTGAACTCGTCCGCGGGGGGTTCTTTGAGCAAGTCGTCGAGTTCTCCGGGCCGAAGCCTACTATCCACTTTGTGATCCTCTCAGCAGACGCAGACCCCACAGGCGATGAAGCGCACGCTGCATGCGTAGCTGCTAAACTTCCACCTGGAGACCTCGCGCTCGTCGCGTTCTCCGTACATTCTACCGGTGTTGATCAGGTGCTCATCAGGAAGGAGTGGTATGATACGGCTGTATTGAATGCTCCTGGAAAGTTCCCGCCTTATATGCCTGCGGCCCCCGTGGAGGCGAAGGGTGCGGGTACGGCTCGTCACATGGCTCCAGCGCCCGTGAGCGTGAGCGCGTCCATCAGTGGGCCTGGGCCTGCTCCTGTGACAACCACACAGCCCTCTAGCTCCGGATCTGGGAGCGTAATCCCACCTCGCTCCATCCGAACCCCTCCCTCCGAAGAACTCGAGGGCGATATCGCGCGCGACGAAGCCCGTGCACACGAAGGCAAAGGAAAGAACGTCCGAGGAAAGAACGTTGCGTTCAGGGATCGCGAAGCTGCGAATTTGAACTTGAAGGAGGCAGAGAAGCTGACGAGCTTCAAGGGCGATGCGGGCGCTAGTAGTGACACTGGGATTGCACTGGTTGTCACCAAGGAGATCAAGAAGAGCGAGGAGAGCTTGCATACGCGTATTGGGCGGCTTATTGGGAAGGAGATGGATAAGCAACGTAAGTGGCTGTTGGGTGTCGGATGCCTAATCCGTTTTCGTGGTGTTGATGTTGATCTTGGTTTTGGATTTGTTTTTCCCAGACCAACGGATGGAAGAAGCGCGCGTCCAGGAGCAGGCTGAGGATTTCAATCGGCAGGAAAAGATTCTCAAGTTGATATCGACGGAGCTTACGAGGAATACGACGAGGGTTGTGGAGATGGCTGTCAAAGCTGAAGTCCAGAACTCGGTGTTGCCTGCGCTGGAGCATATCACGAGGACTGAAGTTCGGGCTGCTCTTAATGAGCATGTTGGGAGGGGGTTGACGGAGTTCATCCAGAATGTGCGTCTTTGTTGAAGTGGTTGTTCTGACTTTTGACCTTGCTGTGCAGAGCCTTCCGACTGAGATTGAGAAGCTGCTTTTGCGCCCTGATATCTCGAACCATTTTGCTAGTATCCTTTCGACGAACTTGAACCCTCTCATCGAGCGGTACATCAAGGACTCGGTTACGAAGAACATCATCCCGACGTACTCGCAGCAGACTTCTGCTATGCACCAGGATATCCTTCGGGAGATGAGGGCGGAGATTTTGAATGTGAAGAAGGATTCTATGTCATGGCAGACTGAGGCTGCGCGCAGCCAGGAGGTGTGTGGTTTTTCTCTCGCAGTTGAATCCGTTCTGATGAGTTGGGTAGTCCTTGATAAGGGACCTCGAGCATTCCGTCAGGATGCTGTCCGACCAGGTCAAGTTCTTATCGCTGAATTCGGCTGCCACCCACCGGATAGCATCTGGCGGTTCCCCCGCTCCTAGCGTCTCCAACATGAGTTCTATGAGTCAAGGCATGCACCGTTCTCAAAACCTCCCTCCTGCAACCACGCAGGCCCCAGTATACGGCAGCCAGTCTCTCGGTTCGTTCTCTCAACAACCACAGCCGTCGCAAATGCACGCACATTCTACATGGTATCCTTCAACGATCGCAGCGCCTCAGGCGTCTCACCCCATCGCACCTCCCCAACCCCCTCCACCACCACCGTTGTCTCAGCGCTCTCCCCCTGCTGTGCATGATGCATGGGAAGACACGTATATGGCGGTTCTGGGCACGCAGGATCCGAAGCAGCTGAGAGAGCTGCTTGCGCGGTCGAGTCCGGAGGTTGTGATGCCTATGGATAGGAAGGGGCCGTTATCTATGGCCGTTATTTTGTCGATTTTGCATCGGGTGCGTCTGCCGTGATGTGATATTTATCTAATTTTTGTATTAATGGTGGTGGTGATTTTTTTATATAGCTGGCAACTATAATCGCGGAGACGCCTCCTGTAGACGAAGCTTTCAAGTCGTCTTTGTGGTGGATGCAACGTACTGCTACTGTTTTGAACATTAACGTATGTCCTTCGGGTTCCATTTGACTGAGGTACTGACGTGGACTTGAAGGAACCTCTGATCGCACCATACGTTGCGCGAGTCGTCCCCAACGTGAAAGCAACGCTAAACACTACCAAGCAACGATTGGCGATTCTCCCTGGTGGACCCCAGACGATGGATGCGGCGCGGACTATTTCTGAGATTCAGGATATTCTTGGTCGGAAAAGTGTGTCTGCGCCGCAGGGGGGTCTTTGAGGGGTGCTTTTTTTTTGTCTCTGGAGGTTGCTCTTTTCCCTGAGAGGGTTGCTCTGAGAACCGCCGTTGTCTCAGAGGGAACTACCCTATTCGCATCCAAACAAAAACATAAAAACATACTCAATACGCTGCACGATGCACGATTACCACCACTCCTTTTGTTCCATTTCTTTTTTTTCCCCTGGCGATGATGAATGTTACGAATGCTTTTAGGCTCATGAATTTTTTCCTTACGCATGTTTTTTTTGCTTTGCGCTGACTGCTGACTTGTTGACTGCTCTCGATCATTCGTACTATCATACATCTTTCGTGCTTCGTTTGTTGTAGTGCAAATGCTTGAATCACATGTCATGATAATTCTCGACTTGGATATAATTCTCACCTTGGAATCGAACCTAATTCTTACCATGGTCACCCGGTGCGGCTACTCATTCGTTCCTTGCTCCGCGAAGCGCTCAGAGCCATGCACATGCCTGGCCAAGGGAATGCCTATCGTGCGGTGCCGTACATGCATATTCTCAGCATGTATGGCCATCCCTATAAGTAACGCGTCCCATGACATATCCACGGTACGCCACCGTATATGTTTTTTCGTCTCAGTCATGGCCACAACCAAAAGTAACGCGTCCCATGATCATGTATCGTGCCCCGTACGTGCTTACTGTTGGTCTAATGGCCGTAACCAAAAGTAACGCGTCCCATGATCGCGGTGCGTTCCCTCCTTAGCGGAAGCTAGGCCGGCGGAATCTTCTGCATGCAGCTCATTTACGTCTGATTGTACAATTTGTACGTACGGGCGCCGCTCTGCTACTGACTATGGCAAAAGCCAGGCTTGCGCTGAGACCCCCGCCTCTAGCTATGGTATCTGTAACTACTAGAATATACCTGATTGCCTTTCATACGTCCCTGGCTGGGATGTTGTGGGGGTTGGATACAGGTACGTGGTCATATTTCGGACCTGGGCTAGGCGGGCATCTCTAATCAGTCATGACGATTATCTTTTCCAGGTTCCATTGGTCCTATCACCCAGATGGAACAGTTCACTAGCTCTATCGGTCATCTCTCCTCAGGTGTCCTCGGGATTTATGTCGCGTGCATTCTTCTCTCCGCTTCCTTGTCTTCGCTATGCAGCGGTTACATAGCTGACTTGCTATCTCGCAAATATGGGATCCTAACCTGGGGGCATCGTAGTCCTCCTAGGAACGATCATATCCGCCTCTGCAAAATCTTTTCCTGTCCTCGTATGCGCACGACTGATAACGGGCATCGGACAAGGTCAGAGTATCTCCGTCGTCACTATCTACCTCTGCGAGATTTCTCCACAAGAGATTAGAGGAACGGTCGCGACGGTGCTGCAGTTGCTCATCACTATCGGGATCGCTTTGGGGTATTTTGTTGCGTATGGGTCTTCGAGAATTGAGGGTGAATTGGCTTGGAGGACCCCTTTTATTTTGGAAGCGAGTATGGCGGCGGTTTTGGTTTCTGGGATGGCTTTTATGCCGTATTCTCCGCGGTGGCTCGTCCAGAGGGGGAGGATAGATGAGGCTCGTGCGGTTCTTCAGAAGCTCCGTGCTAGCAACGAGCTCGTAGAAGATGAGCTGCGTCTTATCAAAGGCAGTCTCGAGGAACAGAGCCGGGAAGGTGCTTCTTATCGTGAGGTATTCCAAAAGCGATACTTCAGACGGAGCGTTCTCAGTGTGTTTCTGATGTCTTTTGAGATGTTGTGTGGGGTAGGTGTTGTCCTGTTCTCCCAATGACAAATCTTAGTTGGCACTTTTGTCCCTAGATCGATGCGGTCCTTTATTACGCTCCGATCCTGTTCACTCAAGCTGGTTTTACATCAAATCGAGCAGCTTTCCTTGCGTCTGGTGTTTCTGGAATAATCAACTTGATATTTACCATTCCTGCCCAACTGTGGGTCGACAAGTGGGGGCGAAGATTCCCTTTGATTGGTGGCGGTATTTCTATTGCCACTTGCTTTATGGTCATCGGTGTTTTGTATGCGATCTATGGTGGAAAAGCCGACGGACAGGTGTATTTGAGCGGCAAAGGGCCGCAATGGGGTGTCATCATACTCATATACATGTTTGTGGTATGTATCACGCATGTCGATCCACCCACAACTTACTAAATGAGCTGTATAACAGGCGAGTTTCTCGTGGTCATGGGCTGTGGTGAGTTGATCGAATTCATTATTCACTGTGCGCGAGTTGACTTGTTCAGGTTATAAAAATATACGCATGCGAGATAATACCCACCCGTCTTCGCGCAAAAGCATGTGCTATTCAGCAGGTAGGTTACGTACTCCCATAGCTCGCTTGCCTTCATCTGATGTCTATCAGCTCAGCAATTGGCTGGTGAATTTCGCTGTCGCGCTTACTGCGCCGGTTTTTCTACGGGCTTCTCCAAGCGGTCCATATTTCTTCTTTGGCTCAACGACGCTGTTCACTACAGCCGTCTGCCATTTCTTGATGCCGGAGACTAAAGGGAAGAGTTTGGAAGAAATTGAAGATTTGTTTGAGATGAAGCCTCGGGCGATTGATCATTCAGTAATGGCATGATTATCACTAGTGCATCTTGGTTTGTACTTCATACGATGTCCAGTATACAACATACATTTCCTATCAGTGACAGTGCAATCGTACTGGAGTGCCCGTGATCACCATCGAAGAAAATCCCGTAAGTCACATCAGCAGGAACACGTCTGATACACACTTCACTTACAAAATTACAAACTTAAACAAGGGGCAGGTAGCCTCACACAACTGCCAAGAAGCCAAAAAAACCACCACACTCGTGACCTCACCAAGGTGTTGCCCTGTACAACATTGTCTACCCTCTTGCAGTAGTCATTCTTGAGCGAGGCATATAATTCCGTGAATGAACTCTAGCTGGGAATGCGACTCCGGCTAGCAAAGAACCCCTCCTCAAGTAAGTGATGTACCATAAAATTTCATGCGTGCTTCCACAAGCGTATCTAGAGCCCGCCTACTAACAGGGTATTTTTTTATTTTGGCTCTCTGAGACAGCAAAAATAAGCGCAACCACGAAGAGGAATATATTCACGCACTGGAGCAAGCGCCGTACCATGATACACACGAACCCAAAGAGTTTCTTGAACCCTAGATGTACCTTGGACACGCTGACTGCATCAAGGTGTCTCACAGTGAATTTCATGTGACGTTTGAGCGTAACACAAGGACGCGAAGGAAGAGAGTTGGACAAATGGATTTATTCTCCTGTTCTATATCGCCAATTCCTTCGTCCACCACACGTGTGATGCCTTTAGCGTCACTTACGGGTTCTCCGATGGATTGTGTGCGTGAGAAGATGCCGAGGTGGTTTCCGAGTAGCGGGAGTGATGCGTGCTACGTGGATGGTGAAGAATGGTGTGGTGAGCGACGAATGGCTCTTCCTAATATCAGTATTTCAGTCATTGCTGGACCACCCACAAATGCAAATCGGTCCAGATCAAATGAAAGAATGAAGAAGTAAATGTACTAGTATCTCCCAAGGATACACGCACGCCTATTTCCGTTCACCCATCGGGAGAGAGACGCGATAGGCAAAGTATGTTTTCAATGTAGATGCGAGATAGGGTGGCAGATGGATGGATGGATGTCCCTGTTGGATGTAAATTGAGCACGATGGGGAGACCGCGTTGTTGATGTTTGTTTACGCGTTCAAATCCGACGAGTCTCGACTAATAATGTACTTGGTCTCCCCTAGTCAGATCATATATAACAGGATGAAGACTTATCCGCTAATTCGGGGCGCGTTTATACAAGTATTCTGGATTATATATCCGCTGACCTTGGGCATCTGCCGTATGATGCCTACTCTCCCTGTAAAGTTCTGTCATCCTCTTCTATCCTCTAGCACAACTATCTAGCTAAACTAATCACCAGTTATGGTCAATTGACGGTGCTGTCAATATGAACTAACCACCTTAGCAGATGACTCATAGCTTATAACTCTTCTCACCTACGTGTCAAGATATGCAAGCTTTGCTGTCCCCCATAACGATGCCGGCTCTCAGCGATGCAAAAGCGGTTGACACCAGCGACGCGATCGACTTGTCCACTGGCGTACCCCGTCATGCCCGTGACGCTGAAAGGAGATTAGTGAGGAAGCTTGATTTGCGAATGTCTGTGATACTGGTTTTACAGACCCTGAACCTTGTGAGTTTCAGGTTTTGCAAACTCTCAGGCGGCTCTGGTACTTGCCATGCACCTTAGATCGACAGATCAAATGTTAGGTGTGTTAAATACCGTCGTACTCGCATTAATCTCACGACGTCCACAGCAATGCTCGGCTACAAGGTTTTGAGAAAGACCTGCACCTGCAAGGGCAACAATACGCCACGATCTTGTCCATCGTATTTGTTGGATTGGTTATAATGCAAGTGCCGGGGTGAGTTTCGTCCCTCATTAAGGGACAGGTGAACGTGACTTTTCTTTAGGAACATGTTCCTGCACTGGCTGGAGAGACCTGCTGTATTTGTTCCGTCTTGTATGATAGTATGGGGTACAACATCAGTATTGACAGGTTTGTCGACACTGGTCGTTCATGAAAATCGCTGCTAATTGTGCCCAGGGATTACAATGAAGTATACATTCTAGTTTTGCATCAAACTAATCTGATAGTTCGACACAAGTTATACCGGGGTTTTGGTCGCCCGTCTCTTTCTCGGTTTTGCCGAAGCGCCCTTCTTACCTGGTGTCCTGTTTCTTATATCTGGATGGTACAAGCGGGACGAGCTCGCTGTGAGAGCCGTTCTCGTCTCTTCTGGAAGTTTAATTAGCTCTGCATTCGGATCCCTATTTGCATCTGGTATACTTTACGGCATGCAAGGCAAACTTGGTCAAGCTGCATGGAGGCAAGCAGCGATAGTCTCTGTCGCTCCCTGGAGCTGAATGATTTGTAGATGGTTATTTTACATTGAAGGCGGCATCACTATCTTAGTCGCGATTTGCGCGATATTCATACTCCCCGATTTCCCGCACAACACCAGGTGGCTCACCCCTGAGGAAAGAGCACTTGCTATTTCTCGCCTTCCAGACGATGGCTACGGTAAGGCTGATGAGCTTGGGAAACAGACGACCATGCAAGGACTGTGGGATGCCGTATCTGACTGGAAAGTGTGGTGGTTTTCAGTTGCTGTTCATGCTCCAGTATATAGCGCAGTCTTTCTTCGGTTATTTCCCGACGCTATGCGCAACGCTGGGATATGATGCAACTACAACGTTGCTACTCTGCGCCCCTCCGTGAGTGTTCGCGACTATAGTGGCGTTTGCTCTTGCATGGTCAGTGAACCACGTGTATCGGAAAATCGCATCTCACGGAGATTAGGCACTCTGACAAGAAGCAGATACGTTACAAATACATTGCTGCCTCCAATGCACTCGGTGCTGTTGCATTCATCATATCGATCTTTACGATGAACAAAGCTGCGCGCTACATTTCCCTGTAAGTAATGTCACCGCTCATGAAGCGTCACCTCTTGTACTCAGAGACACACAGGTTCCTGATGGCTCAAGTAATTGCCGGATATCTGGTGCTTTGGGGGTGGATCAACAACACTTTCGCCAGAGAACCTGCGAAGCGAGCCGTCGCTATTGCTGTGATTAACGCAGTAGGGCAGATAGGCAATGTTGTTGGATCGTCAGTGACATTGTCATTGATATCTCGCTCTTGCCAATTATTCACGACTGCACTTTTCTCATAGGTATGCATGGCCGTCGAATTGGGGCCCGACATATCGTTATTCCTATGCCGTCAGCATCACAACAATTGGGGTTTCGACAGCCATGTTTGGTGTGATGCATTTGCATCTGAAGCATCTGAATGAGCAGATTGAGAGGAATGAGCGGGATGGAGGATATTCAAGAGCTTCGGGTCCCGATTGGTTTTAGATATTTGGTATAGTCGAGGATGGATCACTTCTGACATCGCTGGTCGACCGCGGGTTTTTTTTTTGGTCCGGGCCTTCATATGTTAGACATTACATGCATCATGTACTTATCTCTATTCGAATATCAAACTGTTCGTCCGTTGTCGTACAAGAACCTCATTGCTATCAAACCAGATCAAATCAAACTAAATTATATCCATTCCGAACGGTGAGCCGAACACAGTTAAACACCCGCCGATGGTGTCGAATGCCAGCCTCAACATTATTATTCTGGTCGACGGCTCCACAGACAACAATAACCCCTATCACGAGCAATTTGATAGCATGACCCAACGGAGGTATGTCACCACCACTTCCTTCATGGGATCTATGTCGAGGTGTCCATGTTTCATTGATGAAGACGGAATCTTGTTGTACTCCGTGTTTTCCATAAAAATTCTGATCTGTGCTTCTCTGTTGCATGAGAGACCATATCTAGAAGCTCTGAAATGCGCTATAAATTCTAAGTCACTCACTTCGACAAGGCAATCGAGAGGCAGGCGGACTTGGAACTCTCTGAGTCATCCCCCCTCCCCGGCCAGAAATACAATGAAATTGATTTTAGTGACAAGTACAGGAAAAAGAACTAGAGCAGTTTCAGGCCGTGCATTGTCACCCGCTTCCTTGATTGACTGATCGAAAAGGGATGCTCCTGCCTGACACCGTGATTTTTCCGAAGCGTTTAGCTCCCACGCACGCCTGCACTGCCAGTCAAGTATTGACACGGCGATTATTTGAGATACTTTTCTGTAGCCTTCTGCGCTACTGACAATCAAGGGCACAGGAGACGAGTGGATATGTGAGAAGAGCGGTGCAGGGATAAGGGGTGACGAGGTGTCTTTCTGGGATGCAGTGTTAGAATCGCTTGATACATCAATGCAGAACAAACGCTGTAACCGAGTTTCACGCGGATGTTACGACATTGTCCCCACGTCCAGGCGATAGGTTCAGCCCTGACAGTGATGGTAAATCCAAACCAGCAACAGCGCATCTGAGAGCTCTGTCCCAAGCTTCCTCGACCCGATATTCTCCTCTCATGATTCCTTCCTGATCCTTCCTTACCGCGTCGCTGTACATATCGTCGTAGTGATCCCGGACAGTATGGGGATCATCGTAAGCGTACCAATCGTCCTGCAAGGGGACGTGTGGTGGATCTGGAACAACAGTACTTTAAGCAGCGCGTGCACGCAGGAGCTAGGTATTGCTCCTTAGAACAGCGGTGGTAGTAGAGCGAGCGAACGGTCTTTTCATGGTTTCTGCACGAGATTTGGCGATGACCTTGGCGGTACTCTTGGTGCTGATCTCGAGGCAATCGATGATCTCGCGTTGAGCCATTTCTCGTTCCTCACGCTCTATCTCCTGCTTTCTTTGCAGCTCGAGTGCACATTGTTCTTTCTCCTGGCGTTCTAAATCTTCTTGTTCCTTCAGAGCTTGTGCGTATTGTTCTTCGCGCTGAAGGTGTTCTATAAGAGCTGCGTTTTTATGCCGATGATTGAGTGTCCGAGCTTCAGTCTTGGGAATGTCGACGTCGTTGACAAGGTTAAAAGCTGAATGGCATGAGCGCAGCGCGGCGTACACCATCGAAGATAAGGCACTCACTGATATCTTCCACTTCTTCAAGATAATCGTTGTAGGAGCGAAGATCAAAGAAGTCTTTGCGTCGTTTGTTGAATCTAACCGTTCATGATGGGGTTCAGTCCTTGACACAGATATACGATTACTCACACCCTGGCTATTCATCTGCGCACGGCAATTTTTTTTTCCACAGTAAGGTCCTCAAAAGTCTGGGGGTGAATGCAAGCTTTCGTAGGACCTTTTGGCAGATGGGACATGGGGCAGGTCCTAAAGTGAACAAGCGGTCGATGCACGATTCGCACCTACAAAGTATTGGTATCAGCTCAGGTTTTTAATACAGACCGGGATGCACACATTTTATGATAATAGGAGCCTGACAAGAAGACGGAAATTGGGGTTCAAGTACCAATCAGACTTGCACACAGGGCATTGGTCGTCCATGCATAGGTAAGCATTCGGTTGTTCGCCCAGATACATCATTAACCCCGCCACTGAAAAGGGTCGAGGATGTACTCTGAACTCGAGGTATGCTGGAGCGAGCGGTGTGTGCAATGGATGCTTGCAATTGCGGTGTGCATTGTATGTTATGCCACCTTTCCAGACGGTTTTTCCTTTCAGCCAGCCGCCTACGTTCGCGTGATTTGACATGGCTTATAGATCGAAAAAAATCAAGTTTTTGACACTAGTGGCGGCGGCTGCACTAGGATTGTGCCAAGGGGCTTCAGTACGAAGTGCAGATTCAAGTGATGCTGTGCATGGAGTTCATTAATGGAGCTTGACACGGTGTACGTGGTAATTATGAAGCATCTTCTTTCTAGTTCAGCTCCGGCCGTATTCACATCTACTAGTACTGTCGGTGATTGGTTTGCTGGATTTGCTGTTAGATCCGAGTGGATCTAAAATTTAGATCTTGAGTTTGACTGCTTCCGGGGTCTTCCCGGACACAAGAAAGTACGGAGAAGTATTAAGCAAGTATCTTTGTGAAGCTATGATAGTTCTAGAGAAAGAAAAGGGTGGTACTGGGGTTGGGCGGGAGGGGCTTTTGGCGTTGTTGCCGTTGGGCGCGCTGACGAGCAGGCTTGGGGGTCGTAGTCGGGGTGCTACTTGCGATCAGTTGTTGATGGTTGTTTGCGCGTTCTGGCGGCCAACCCAAAAGAAGATCTCTCCAGATTTCTCCCCGGTCTCAGACATCATTGGTACACTGCAAGACATCGCAACCTCTGTAGGCGCCCGCGTCTGCATATAATAATACTTCCCCGCAGTAGCCATCCGCAGGGCGAACGACGATCTCGCGATTATCCGACGATAAATTGCAGTACAGGAAAGTCGCAATCGTGACACGGAGGATGTGGAACGCGAAGTCGGGGGGAACATTGACTATCGCTGTCTTTGTACTTGCTGATCAATAACCCTATCATGGACCTTCACGCACCCTACTGTCGAAGTGACCATCAAATACACATGGTGTAGCAAGTTCTGATGGCGCTTCCACCAACATATTGAATTTCATCGGAAGCGTCCGACCCCGGGTAAACCCTATGTTTGGTTGTCAATTAATCCTGGTTATCATGATAGTGGCAGGTTGACAGGGGTGCTGCCTGCCCTGCAAGATCTGCCCACAAACACGAGCGTAAGGACTCCGTGAGAAAAGAAGGCAAAGCAAGGTCGTCCTGACTTGGTCATCACATGAACCTCTTGAAGTAGAACCAAGAGCATATAGCGACTGCCAGGAGGCCACACAAATCTCTTGTGTAAATCATCAAACTCATAACCCTACTGTGTTCTGCGTCTTGTTTCTGATACAGGCTGAATTTTTTGCTCATCTGAGTTTAAGTTAGTACGAGGGTTGAATTGTTCATAGCGAGGTCGCATGTTGATCCTTTAGGCTTTCAGGCGGCATATCTGTCAAAACCATACGTGTAACGGCAGGATAAGTTAGTCCTCCTATTCTCGAGTATTATCTGCTACGACTAGAAACGTGGAAGGAGTAGCAACTCAAAACTCCAATGGCAAAGTCCCGTTGCGAGACTACTGACTACTAATATATCGACTAGCCCGTAGCATCCACACCCTATAATAGAACGATGATCCACATCACGTCATCATACTTTGCTTCTAGCATCCTTTCCAGTATCAAGCCTGCCGGTGGGCTTTGCGGGGCTGCAAAGCCAATTGAGACAGGTTCAACAAAGTTGTTATTTGCTTACGGTTTGCCCACAAAATTGTAAACGTGGAGCGTAAGGATTCCATTGGCAAAGAAGGCCGAACAACCCGAGGCCGCTATGACCTGGACAAGAGTGTTTCCAGAGCAGAAGCAGGCGATAAAGAGAGCTGCACCAAAGAAAATCTCGTGCATCAGCAACAAGAGCACTTCTGCTAACTCACTTACACATAAATAAAAAGCATGTAGCGACTGCCAGACAAATTGAGGGGAATGCCAGCCAGAACAGCAGGCAGATAATTTGGTGTCGTGACATGTCCTGCAGCATGCGTCAAACCGTGTGTCACCCCCAGACAAGCAGACTCACTTTGAGGTGTTCCATGTCTTTGTGAGTGATGCTAGTTCTATAGATGACAACGACCGCAGCTCCAGATATCACGCTAAGCAATGCAGCACTAAATGCAATCATGGCGAAGATATAGGAGGCTGCAGTGCCATAAGCCAACAAGTGAGTCACTGGAGAGTTTGACGTCAGGAGCAAAGCAGCAGTTGCGAGTACCAGCCCTGCCTAAATCCTAATTGATGAATGTTGGTCATAAAGACCAGATGGTATCAAACGTACAGTGATGTTGGAGTTCTGGAAGCGATCCATCATCACCGTGACATGCTCCTTCCATTCTTCGTTTTTTGTGTTTTCCCAGTGGTCGAGAGACGTCCGAGAGACTGCAATAACGCACAAGGCTTTGAACGCCGACTTCATAATAGGATGAGTGGGAGACGGAAAATTTGTCAGGACTGGAGAGGCCGAGTTAAGACAAGTATTACTAGACGTCGTAACATCGATGGTGGAGCTCATAATGTGAGTGCTGTGGGGCTGACCTATTGTTGGGTGGAGTTGACGTGCAGAGCGAGTCTTATACTTGCACATGTCCATGGTTCCAGACTCGGTAGTACTAGCAATGCTTGCAAGAATGTATCGGGAAACCGATCTGCAAGTGCCAGAACTATCTCAGCGGGATTTTCCGAAGCCTACGACGACAAACGTCAACCACTCATAGAGTGCCCGTTTTGGAGGCTGTCCATAAGGAACATATGTTTCTGACATGAGCACCGAGCCTCCACCAATGAGAACCTCGCCTGAGGGCTACTTGAGCCGCAAACTGTAACATCGCTGTAAGCCCTTTGAAAAAACCCTAAATCATACACTTTTAAGAACCCACCAATTTCCGGCAAAGGGATCTTGATAATGTCCTATCCTGTACACACTGCAGGGATGCACCGCTGTAGTATCATAATGTATCGTTCCGATGATAGCGCCGAGTAGTACGCAACATAAATTTACCTTGGCACTGGAGTGAAAGTATCGACAATCACAAAATCCCACGCAGAAAACTCACTCAAGAAGTTCAGGGCTTGAAGCTTGAATGCGTGAATCATCGAGTGACGCGCATGATTGATGCACTCAGATGCCCACCCTGTGTGGAGCTCGAAGGCCGCCGAGGTCGCTGGCAGTCACTGATCCAGGCATTGTGTCAATTTTGTGACGCTGCTTGTGCCATTTTTCTCGGTCTATCTGAATGATGCACCGAGACGTTGCACGATCTGTTCGTCAACTGTTCGTCTTCAAGTCCACAATGACTCATGTACCCGGGGTCCCGACTGAGTGTTGAGCTTCTTTTAATGATAAACGTACCAAGACGAGGCCAAATACAACATCATACAAACATCAACCACACTAACTCCACAACATGTGGCTGCAGTGAGCAGCATGTGAGCAACTTGCAAATTTCACGTTTTATTCGGATTGTGAACTTCATCGAAACTGACAACCAATTGTAGCCAACTGTTCGACGACATCCTGCGGGCTGCCAATCACTCTCGCCCCCAGTACTAAGTACCGCCATGGATGGTAAGCCTTGAACTGGTGATCAGCCTGTCTATTTTTTGGGCACCAGGCTTGTCTACGTGAGGCCGTTACTCTGCTTCTGCAGTTGCCGCCTGCCACGTCTTTTCCTCTCCTTCATGCTGTTACCTGAGCTCACCAGATTTAACCAGACCCTACGATAGAGGCGCCGCAGGACGCGCGAGGTGCTAGTGAGCGCGCCCGATGATCTTCTTAGGTCACGACGTTTACACTCGGCTGCATTTGTCTTTTAATGAATATTGTTCTTAAACACAGTGTCTTTTTTTCCATGTTTTGCCACAAATCTCGCAATCTGTTATCGTTGCGAGTTCTTTTGAATGATTGTAATACCAAATTGTGTCCCGGCCAGAACTTCGAGACTCGCGACGGCTAGTCTGTTCAAAACGATTTGAGAGAGACCAAGGCTGAACAGACTACTCGTATCATTTGTCCCTGATCTAGAAGTCGGAGGATATATATACTGCCGTGATGGGCAGTTGTCTGTGGGATAGTGCGTGACATATTCTCCTATCCATCGCACACGTTGATCCAAAGACTTGGATATGGGTTTCATTGGGATTACAGATTCCAAGTCCGAAAGCTCTGGTCCAGTTCGACTTGGTTCGGACAAGCATGAAAATGCTAGAGGAAACATGAACTAAACTACGTCGTTGTCTCAATGTGATGAAAAGGCTCGTCGGGATAAAGGAATACATCCACAATCGTTCCAGTGTTGTGAGACTAAGTGACTGATTGTCACATCTATCCCCTTTTTCATTTCGATATTGTACAGCTGTGGTAGTTCACTCAAGTCTTTTCTTTGCGCAAGTTCTCTCCTACAGATTTCCTTTCCGCAGTCGAGGGTGTTAAATCGCCTTTTGACGGTGTTACGACCGTTTTGCGGGTCGGCCCTTCTTGTTCTCTTTACATAAACATACCGCGCTTTCAACACTGTACATGCAGACACTGAGCGACTATTCTCCATGGCACTTTGCCGCGCGGACAGTCCGCATGAGCGACCACGAGGCGGTGTAACATATCCATATATTGAATGTGAGGAGCCATAGCAAGTTCTTGGCGAAAGATCCGCTGTTACTCCGCTTACCGATATATTGTACAACCCGAAGCATCCAAATTCTGAGTGGTCTACAACAATCGTCACACCCACTTCATCAGCAGCACTGTCAAAGCCGGAGACAACCTAGACTAGCATGATGCCTGTGATCAACTTTTGTTGTGGTCGACCGGCCTGCAAGGCGAATTGAGACAGATCCAACAACAGTGCTGCTAGCTTACCGTTTGCCCACAACGCTGAAAACATAGAGCGTAAGGACTCCGTTTGAAAGGAAGGCCACACAGGACAAGATAGTTATGGTCTTGACAACAATATTTTCGGACCAGAAGCAGGCGATAAAGATAGCTGCACCAAAGGGAACCCCATGCGTCATCAGTAGAACTAACCACGTCTAGTGCCTCACTTACACACAAACAAAAAGCAAGTAGCAACTGACAGACAAATTGAGGGATATGCCAACCATAACAGCAGGGCGATAATTTGGTGTCGTGACATGTGCTGTGCCGTCACGTGTGTCAAATTATGAACCAGCCTAGACAATCGGACTCACTTTGAGGGTTTCCATATCTTGATGAGTGGTGCTAGTTTCATAGATAACAAGCACGGCAGCTCCAGATATCACGCTGAGCAATGCAGCACCAAATGAGACCATGGCGAAGATGTACGAGATTGAAGAGTTATAAGCCATCAAATGCTCGATAGGAGGCTGAGACGACAGGAACAGAGTAGTAGTTGCGAGTACGAGCCCAGCCTAAAGCCCAGTCGTTGAATACTAGCTATAAAGTTCGAATCGTATCAAACATACAGTGATATTTGAGTTCTGGAAGCGATTGACCATCATTGAGACATGCTCCTTCCATTCTTTGTTCTTTGTATCTTGCCAGTGGTCGAGAGACTTCTGGGAGACTGCAATGATGCACAAAATTTTGAACGCCAACCCCAAGATAGGATTATTGGGAGCTCGACAGTTTTCGGGAACTTGAGAGGTTGAGTTTACAGACGTCGTCATGGTAGGGATGGCTAACTTGTGGAACTGAGCCGCTCTTGAAGCTTGAAAGCTGGCACCCAGAAGAGGGCAATAAGAAGGCTATAACATTTATGCACGAGGCACCACTCCACATGTAAGCGCTTAAGCGTTCATTAATGTAGAGAAGCAAACTTTGCAAAGACGGCCGCCATAACTAGGTTCATTGATTATCGATTAGCCACTGAACCACATCATCACAATGCATACAAAACACCCACATAACTCGTGTTCATAATGTTCAGAAGATCGTGGGAATGGAATATTACGTAGGACTGCGGTCCCTACTAGGGACCTAGTCGTGTTTCTGGATTGGTCAAATTCTGATCAAGGGGTTGCGCTCGAACCTACCTCTCGAGCGCTTGTTTTAGGGGTGTCCACAAGGAACATGCATTGCTAGTCATCGAAGATCTAGTCCTTTCCTCCGACGCAGAGCGCTCGCTCAAGTGTTATAGAAAGCATCATGTCATACTAATCAAGAAGGAATGACTGTCTTCCTTCTATATGGTTCGGCTAGGGGAAACTAATGTCATACGTGAACCGTGATGCAGATTGAGTCAAAGTCCTAGGAGATTTCATGGCACATACTTACCAACTAGTCACAACGAGCGCTTCATAGAGTATCGTCTTTGTTCTATTGGTGTACCTCGGGTGGCTGCGCCATCAGGCAGCACCATGCGCTGATCAGTGACTGCGCACTTTATGGCGCGTAGATAAAGAATCGAGACTTCTTCCAGATCAAATAAATAGGTTTTCGGAACGTCGTGAGAGGTTCCGGCGAACGCCGAGCGCCCATTAATTGTTGCTTCTCGAATAACCTCTGGTCCTCCACCGGGTCAAATGCATGAAAGGAAGACAGTTCTCTAATATGAAGTTAACTCCGTGCGGCAAGGCATACGGCCGTACGGACTCATCGGATCAATTTCTACAAAATATACCTACTTGTCGTCATCAAGCCCTAAGCGGCTCCGCATCGTTAGTGACCGTTGGGCTCAAGATGTATGGATCCTAACATTGGATCCTAACATTGGAGCCTGGCAGCATAATGCAATCCATCTTCACAGGTGGCAGCGAGTGATTACTTGTCCCTATGTAAAGCGTCAATGCAGTATCCTCGTGACCATAGCAGCACTTTACCAGCATGACAATATGAGACTCTGTCTTCCTTGTGGCCCCACCACATCACAGGCGACTATTCGTCCACGAGGTTGACGAGCGCCTGTAGGTGGATGTATGCAGCTGGCTTGGGGATATGCGGTCGAAGCAATGCGACGAGAGTGAAGAAGTACGAGAATATTAACATCGCAAAACTCAAGTTCCAGATCTGTACGAGTGTGTGAGGATGTTGTAGTGTCTGTACTTGGACGGTATGTACAAACCTGGGGTGTGAACATATATGATAATCCCAACCATGTCTAGCGTCTAGTTACCGCCACTCCCAAGCAAAGTGAATGAAAGTCCAGTCTATATTGTTGGTGTCATTGTTCACACCGATAAAAAGGTAGATGCAAATGACTCACATAACGCAGGCTTTGTGCCGAAAAAGACTGAGCGGATTAATGAAAACCAGCTTCAGCGGATTTGTCACCATTCAAGTCCTTTCCTTCCGGTAGCGCTTCTCCATTGTCTTTCGTCTCGAATGACATTCGCGGTGGGCTCCGAGCAATGCAGCCCAATTGTCAATGATCCATGGACAAGCGCCAGGTTGACGAATGGCAACAGCCACCACTGAACATTGACACCTCCAGAGAGCGGAATCCCGTATATGAGGGCGTTAGAATGCTCATCGCTGGGGAAGAATGACCACGATTTGGAGGTGAGTGCAGGGCTGAGTAACATACCTCCATCAAACTTGTTGAAAATGAACATGACGAGCGCGTCTCATCCAGCGCATGCAACAACAATCGCCCCAAAGAGAAATAATCACTTTCCGGATACTGGGATGAGTATGCCATGCGGACAGCTGTGTCTCTGACGGCTTCGCTGGACCTTCATCTACGTTCATGTCAGATACGCCACGCATGCACCGGAAAGGAGTGGGCGTGAATTGTGTGTAGCGTACCATAACAGCAGTCGAGTCGAAAGATGAGGAGCTCCACGTCAATATTGTGACAGTTCGCAATCCCGACAAAGCGATCACCGCCTGAAGAAGTGCGACGCCCAACAAAAGGAGAGGCAACCCCTGCGATGCAAACATATGCTTCTCCCGAAGAGTCATTACTATTTTTGAGGCAAATTATGACGAGCGAGGCTGAGTTGTAGGATACGATGATGAGGATAGCCGTGATACTATTGAGCAAGGCACCGTTGGGGTTTCTCCATTCATGAGCCGCAGTCAGAAGGCGCAGATTCGTACTCAAACGAAGCCGGCGCTCTGAGGCTAGCGCAGAGCGCAAGGCAATGTTGTGTACGAAGCCTGTGTACTCCGTGCATAGTGTGAAATCAGGACCAACATCTCTTTCTGCTGATTGCTGTCGAGATTTGTTGGGATTGCCCTGCTACTGCCTCTGAGAAAGGCAACAATGCTAGTGCCTGCAATGATGCAGCAGCAGCTGACGATACACGAGCATGCCATTCCAACAAGGGCATATCTGCGACTTGTCAAATTGCGGTCGTAGAAATCATTTGTACTCTCAGCAGTGGTCTTTGAGTAAGATACAATCGAGTCACAGTCATCATGGTGATTCGGGAGTGTGTTATATGCAAGACTTGGGAGACTGGATGGATGCCCATTTTGTTCTGTCAGCTTGGAAGAAGCTGTCATGAGAGGTAGAGAAAGGATGGCCAGCACTGATCACATACACCCAGATTAAGTGTGCGTTTTTGCCAAGATATTCTGACCTGTCGAGTCGCCGCAGGGTGCATGTAATAACTTAGAAATAGAGCCTGTCACCTTGACGAGTGTGGTCGGAAGGCTTCGGAAGAACCCTCGAGGTCGCGTTTGCGGGTATGCTGTGCATTTCAAGGCACACCGCGGAAACACTATAGAGAAAGTGCATGTCAGGATGATGATCGAGGAGCCCGGTCGAACCTGACCTTTTCCTACTGTGCACATATTCGTGCATGAGACACGCCGGTCTGTAGACCTGGTAAGTACCCGAGAAATGCAACCAGACAGGATAAAACCATTGAAATATTTGTCGGGAATACTATAATGCCACGAATTCGCTCAAATGTTTAGCAGTGATATCGGGCAAAACTAAAGGCGTGTAGAGCTGTGCAAATTCTCAGAAGCGACAGATCAAATTAGTTGTGACCAGATACCGGCAGGGCTAATGTTTATTACTAATTCAGGTATCGAAGGTGGGGTGTCACGGACTTACAGGCTACCACTCGTACCGTCGTGGATCGCAAGAAGTCGCAAGACCATGTCCCTTGAGGACGGTTCACGTACATGACAGCTGCATATGGAAGCCAGGTGAACGCGAGTGCTGAGCCTAGTGGTCAAGACATTCACGACTCACGACTTATTGAAAGAACTGAAAGACAGAGATAAAGATGAGGCGCAGTCAATCGGCGCAAAAAACAAATTGATTGATTAGAAGACCAAGTGAGAGAGATTACTGATCGAGGTCCCTCTCTGAAGACAGTAAGCACCTCGTTACACATCGGCACAATGAACTCACTTAAATCCTGGTATCTAGAATATCGAACTGGGTCCAAGTCCATCAACCGAGAAAGTAACTCTACGCACTCCTGTTTCAGGGTTTGGGAATCCGGGGAGCGATTTTGGAGCAGAAGTCGCTTATAGTGGACCAATGACTCCATACACCCTGTAGAATAATAAGTAGTTGCGAGATTAGCCAACGCAACCGCTCACATTTGCTATCAGGTTGCTCTTGGAGCAACTCGGAAATGAGTTGTATCTCGCGTTCCAACTGTGCTTTGTTTTCCCCTGTTCAATGTACCAAGTCAATCCACGTTGAATTGCATACTAAATGATCCGATATCGAACCGGAACCGATGAGCCATCTATGATATATCCAAGCGCTTTGATCGTCTGGGTCGGTGTATAATGCGTTGCTTACAAGCTCGAACTCTGGAAAAACAGAGAGCTCAAAAAAGTCAATACGATTGAAAAAGGGCACGTACCGTCGTCTCTCGACTGGATAGGATCCAGCTGACCACTTTCCCAAAGTCCAACCAAGGTCTTAGACCTTTGATGCCACGCACTAAAATTCGAGAAATTCGCTCCAATTTTGCGAGAAGTGTAAGCCAACTCTGATGTCTCAGGCCTCCTTGTGGGCATGTTCGCGAGGACGTATCTGCGATAATTCCAAGCGTGGACTAGAGGAGACCGGTGTCAAACATGTGTGAATGCAGTGGTGAGATGACTGACAGTTCCTAGCATCTGCGTCAAGCATCCTCTCCGCTACAAACAGCTCCTTGTCCCAATTTGCCTGTCTCCATTCCATAGACGGTACCCCACTGCGTTCCGGCCCGTCTGGGACATTCTCGAGACACCAGCGACGGTGGTTCCATATCCAGTAGACTTTCGGATTTGCTTTCAAAGCTGTAGTGGTCATGGAGAGCTCGCTAGAGAGAAGGTTATTGATTTGCTCGGGAGTACTGCGAGAGTTCTAATTTTGAGGAAATTTCGCGTCATGTTCGTACATGCGCACCTCTGAGGAAATATACCGTTGAGCAGAATATTCCGACGATAGTTCCACACGGTGTAGAATTCAGGGTTGATCTGGAGCAAACGTTGCGTTAATTCAAACGCATTATCGCCCCATTCCTGTTTCTTATTCTACACACATGCCAATCAGAAGTATAACGGTACACAAATAAGAAGATCGATTCGTACTCGAGATAGCACGTCGTCTGTTAAAGCGAGGTATTCATCGATCTTGGACTTTTCTCGCTGTTTCTTTTCAGCAAGAGCCTCAGGAGTCTGTCGATTACGTTTGACGTTATGCTGTTCTATGGTCATTCAAATCGTGTGCAGAACGATCTGAACGCGGTTCTTACCATCGCAGTTGGTGGACAGCTGGGAAGACGAGGCTTGTTTGGTTATCAATTACCAGACCATAAGGAAAATAAATAAATAAATACTGTTTCTAAACTACCTAGCGCTGGGCTTTGGTTGAAACTTACCAGGATCTCAAAATGCCTTCGGTTGCGGAGAAGTCAACTTCAATGGACTTGCTGGCATCCCAATTTCCTGTGACACTTCCAATACCGACACCTACAACCAATTCAAACTTGTTGTCCATCAAGGATGTTCAGCGCGAGGAAGACCTTCTCCGAAACCCATCCTCTTTTCGTGCATGGTGGACCGCCATACATACAACGAAAGAGGCGTTTAATGCGCAACTGAAGACAGAGCGACGCGCGAACTTGCCCGACAGTACCGCGACACTCCTTGGTCCACTCGCAACTCCACTGGCTAGACATTCGTTGCAATGTCTAACTTACCTTTACGAAGCAGCTATCGCTCAGTTTCCTGGCTCGTTCAAACTCTGGAAGTCGTACCTCCAGATGAGAATGACCTATGTTCTCGGCAGACAAGTGATCAAGAAAAGGGCTGGCGGAAGGAAGAAATTACCAGAGATGAAGGATGCTTTAGAGGAGGAGAAGGAGGACCTAGAGTCATGGGAGGATGGTCTTGATGGAGTTGTAGGCTGGGGGGAGTGGAGATCGCTGATTGCGACATATGAAAGAGCCCTCATGTGGTTACCCAAAGTACGTTCTATTGCCAGAGGGTCGTTGTGTTATGCTGACTGCAGGATCATTTCAGCTACCCAGATTATGGCTAATGTACACATCTGTCTTCTTTCACCCTATGTGCCCATCTCTCATCTCACACACGCATGCTCGTCGGACATTTGACCGAGCTTTGCGTACTCTGCCGCCTTCGCTACATTCACGAATATGGGTTCGATATCTACTCTGGGCCGAGACGAAGGGCGGATCTACGACAGTGTCCGTCTATCGGCGTTACCTTGCTGTTGATCCAAGTGTCACCGAACATTACTCCTCCATCCTACTCTCTCCTGCAGACTCTGTGCCGCGGCCCCTCGAAGCTGCCAAACTCTTGCTCTCACTGGCAAGAAAGGCATCACGAGGGGAGTATGTCAGTCCCGAAGGGAAAAGCCCATACCAGATTCTTGGAGATTTTCTTGATATTGTCGAGCGATTCTCTGATGAAGTTGGATTTGACGTGGATGCCACAGTTAAGTCCAATGAGGCAAATGCGAAAGCTGACGCGGAAGCTTCGCAAACAGATGGTCAGTCAACCTCTGTGGATGGGCAGCTCGTGCGTATGGGTGGGCCCCCTGTTCCGGTTGCGTACGACGAGGATGAAGATCCTCTCAGCCCACTGAAGCTCAATATAGAACGCATCGTCCACAAAGACGGCCTGGAAGTTTATAAAGACCAAGCTGGCCGTCTCTGGACTGGGCTCGCGACCTACTGGATCAAACGTGGCGAGTTTGATCGGGCAATAAGCACCTTCGAAGCAGGCATCGCAACGGTATTGACGATCAGAGACTTCACGCAGATTTTTGACGCGTATGCCGAGTTTTGCGAGTCATTAATCAATGCGATGATGGAGAGCCTCGACAATCCAGACGAAGATGACGACGACGAAAACGCAAAAGAGACTGAACGAGAGATGGACTTGAAGATGAAGGTGTTCGAAGCTCTTATCGACAGAAGACCGTTTTTGGTCAACGACGTTTTACTCCGAAGAAACCCAAACGACGTTCAAGAATGGGAAAAGAGAGTTGCTCTCTGGGGTGAAGATGATGAAAAGGTGAGTATTGGTTTGAAGGCTCAAATTAGTTCGTCTGACGCGTGCTCAGGTGGCCGACACGTACACCAAAGCATTGGAGACTATCAATCCCCGCAAGGCTACTGCCAACCTCCATAGACTTTACGTTAACTTCGCCAAGTTCTACTGAGGAAGGTGGATCCTCAGGTTCGGCGGAGCCTGATTTGGATAGTGCCCGTAAAATCCTCGAGAAAGCCACCAAAATAAATTTCAAGGCGGTCGAGGACCTCGCGGACATTTGGTGTGAGTGGTCGGAAATGGAGCTTCGACATGAGTGAGGAATATCATTTAGTTTTCTACCTGATTTACTGACTGCCTGCTATTAGAAACTATGATGAGGCTGTCAGAGTCATGCAACGTGCTGCTGCCATTCCTAAAAACACCAAGATCAATTATCATGATCATGTGAGGTCATTCCAGCAGACTACTTTTCAAATTGCTGATTTCCAATAGTCACTACCCGTCCAAGCCAGATTGTTCAAATCTTTGAAGCTCTGGTCATTCTATGTTGACCTTGAAGAGTCAATAGGGACTGTTGAATCGACAAAGGCTGTCTATGACAAGATCATGGATCTGAAGATTGCCAATGCCCAGGTTATCGTCAACTATGCTGCCTTCCTGGAAGAGAATCAATATTGGGAGGACAGCTTCAAGGTGCGGCCCATCTGATCCCGGGTGTCTTTCTGGCAATCTTATAACAACGCTTACAACCAGGTGTACGAGCGCGGCACAGAGGTCTTCACATTCCCCATATCCTTTGAAATATGGAATATTTATTTGTCAAAGTTCGTGAAGAGATATGTACGTACTTTCATGAACTTTTGTTTTCTTCGTTGACATCTTGCAGGGAGGATCCAAGTTGGAGCGAGCCCGTGACCTCTTTGAACAAGCGCTCGAAAAATGTCCACCGAAGTCATGCAAGCCCTTGTTTCTGATGTACGGTCAATTGGAAGAGGATTATGGTCTAGCAAAGCGGGCCATGACTATTTATGAGCGTGCAACTCAGGTTGTCGCCGATGAAGACAAATTTGAGGTACTGCAATCGGTTACGTCTTATATGAACCTTCGCTGACATCATGATGACAGATGTACACCATCTACATTGCAAAGGCCACGGCTAATTATGGCCTACCAGCCACCCGCCCAATCTTCGAACGCGCACTCGAAGTTCTTCCCGATAAGCAAACCGCTGAAATGTGTCTACGTTTCGCAGCATTGGAACGCAAACTTGGCGAAATCGATCGGGCTCGCGCTATTTACGCACATGCTTCCCAATTTTGCGACCCCCGCGTCAACCCCAAGTTCTGGCAGGAGTGGAACAGTTTCGAAATTGAGACGGGTTCGGAAGATACATTCCGAGAAATGCTTCGTATCAAGCGGAGTGTCCAGGCACAGTTCAATACCGAAGCATCATATCTCGCTGCCCAAACACTATCGGCGAAACAAAATGGTACCTCGGAGCAAGCATCCGCCGCTCAGCCAGCAGATCCTATGGCTGCTGCAGAGCAGCAAGCAAAAGGTCCCGCATTCGTCGCAGCCAAAAAGACAGCTCTTCCAAGACCAGATGAGGACCATGATTCGTCCGCGCCAGGCTTGGCGCCACAACAGGCAGACAACGCTGATGAAATTCATATATCAGACGAGGAAGACCTGTAAATGGTGATGTGTTGTTGTTACATTACATTGAGAGTGTTGTTACTTTGTTTAATTGTCTGTACTATCTTGTGTCCCATTTTTCAACCTCTGCTTCGCAAAGGTCCTCCCATTTTGCGTCCCAGCCGTCATCTCTTAGGAAAGGCTGCTCGACCCATTGATTGATAACGTTCCGAGAATCTTCAAAGGTCACTGTATGACTGCGCAATATGTCGACTAGCTCCTTATGGAGTGCGAGAGACCGATGATATGGAGTTGTCAGCTCAGACAAAGATAATACTGCAGACCCCATCAGTAAGTGAGGGCAAGAGTGAACTCAGCCTACCAAATTTCTCGATGGGCCATGAAACCCACAGAGGTTCCTCGTGACACCATTGAAAGCCCTTCAACTTCTCCGCTTCAAACATCAGAGCCTCCGTATTATCGAGCACAGTACTCATTCTCCGCAATAGCTTCGACTGTCAAATGCTCGTTATTACACTGAAACACAGGATAGGCACCATCTTACGAGCTTCATAAGAACTGAATCGAGTAGAGTGATACATTCATCCATCACGTCGAGCTTCGGACCAACCATAACCGATCCGGGCTGCGTATCAGCAGGAACCATGGCAAGCGCATTGCTGAAGAGCTCCATAATTACCAATGGCTAAGAGGACGAGAGATGAAGCACACACTGCAATTCAGTGCGAGAATCGACTAGAGTTCGCGCAGCTTTTAAGCCGTCGACGAGGACGATGTCATCCCATGTATTAGCGATCGAGCGCAACTCATGGAGCAGCGTTCTGAATTTTCGATGAATAGACGCATCGGAAGCCCTGGATGGTGATGCTGGCGCGACTGATTTCTTTACTTGTGATATGGGAGATGACGTTGGCGTAGAAGGGCCATGAAATGACGCTAGGCGCTTGCTCATGAATGCAGCCCAAGGCGGATGTGTTTATTTCAGAAGCCTTTACCAAACAATAAATAGCGTCATTCCGCTGAATCGACGTGAATGGCTTGCATTTACCAATATCGATGATGTCTGAAATCACCGCGGATCACTCATATCTGTTGAGATCAGCAGCTGAACTTGAACTGACAGAAGTTTGTCCTTCAAATCGCTTTGGCTGTTTGTCGCTCAGATCGATGGCAGGCTCGCAGACAAAAAGCGGAGAGAACGAAATCCCTTGGGTCTCCGATTCAGCTTACCGGCAATGCAATCGACATTCAAATTCGTGGCAACTACGCATGGATTGCTGAGAGTGCGCATGTAGCCAAGAAAATCGATTTAGAGGTACGTTTCGACGATATGCATCCCTCGGCTTAGGAGATCACGCGTTTTTGCAGACAGGAAAGACTTTACAGATATACAGGGGTCACCACGCGCCGGTGACCTGTCTCGCCTTTTATGACAGATCCCCGGGCTCGGGTGATGAAAGATTCTGATAACTGGGTCTTGGGACAAGGCAAGGGATGGTATTTGCAGCCGCTCAAGTGATGCTAACGGAGTCCTTCCGCTAGACCATTAAAATATGGGACACTAATGTATGTACCCGAACACATTTCATGTCCCTGTAGGTACTAAACGCAGGGCTGTCTCTTGCAGACAAAGGGCCTTATCTCAACGACGGCTGCTCACGATGATTTTGTCAAAACTCTGCTCGTCGTGCCATCTGTGAAGCTCTTGGTCAGCAGTAGCTCCGATAAGATCGTCAAATTCTGGTAAGAACGAACTTCTCTCATATTGGTAGTCCTAAAATCTGCGCTTAGGGATCTAACTGATATTCTTGAGAAGCCTCCACAGCCTGCCGGGTCAGTCTCAGCTCATAGTCGCCCGGTAGAATGCATTGCTGGAATTGCCAATGCTGATGGGACCGTGACCCTCTTCACCGCTGACACCATGGGAGTATTGAAGGTGTGGAAGCTAGAAAGAGAGGGCGGGCCGCGGCCCCGGTGGCGAAGCATTCTTCAGGACACTCTCAACCATCATCGAACGCGCATCACTGAAATCATTTATGATGCAGGTTATATCTGGACAGGTAATAACGATCGCTCACCGTGTTATGTCATCGTTTAGCTCACTCCCTGCTTCAGCGTCATCAGATGAAACAGTACAAGTAGTACCCTACCCACCAGGATCTTCTGACCAGAAACCCTTTCCACCCCTTACGCATCCATTGCCCGTGCGAGCGATTCTTCCTCTGGCACTCTCCGACCTTGAAGAGCCGTACGTCGTGACTGGATACGGAGACGTCATACGCCTATATGATGTCTCGACGCCATCGGAGCCCGAGGTTCTAGGGGAAATCGATGCTCATTGGCACGACGTCACAGCGCTGAGATTATGGGTTCATAAAAGTCGCACAGATGACGGAAGAACACGAATCGAGCCGTGGATAATCAGTGCCAGTCTCGATGGCACCATTCGCAGATGGCGATTCAGTGGTAAGTTTATATGGTGGGTATTGAGATACATCAAAATAATTTCTGTAGAACTCCATGATTCGAAGCCAGACAACCCTGCTGGACAGTCGAAAGCTACAGTGATTGCTCCCACTCCCCAACCAAGTGGCGATGCTAAGGATCAGGTTGAGATCACAGAAGAAGAAGAGAGAGAACTCGCAGAACTCATGGAGGAAGACTGAGATACGTACTTAAAGGATGACCTGTAGTTGTTAAGTAGGCATTGGGTAATGCTTCTCCCACCCGGGATAAAAGGGAGCCTCGTTCAATGTCTTTTCTTGCCAATCTTTTGGGACCCATCCCTTATGCTCTTGCTCCTTTGTCCACTCTCGTAATGCAGGTATAACCTTGTGCTCGATGGACCATGTTCCTTTGTACTCCATGATCGCCTTATTTCCTTCGAGCAAAACCTTCAAAACCAACTTTGGAATAAATGGTTCATTGCGAAAATCCGTCACCGGCGTGAATAAGGCCTTGAAGTTGAATACGATTGCGCGGGATTTTGGCAGGCGCCGTAAGGTTTGCCAGTCAACTCGCATGTAAATGTCGGAGAGAGCGAGGTCCGGATTCTGATGTTGACGATGACTCCACTCGGGTTCATCAGTCTGAAGAAAGAGAGGCTGCCCGATTTCAAGGCCCCAAGACCCTCGCTGAATGGGTTTGTCACAAGGCAACTTGGAAAAGTACCTGTAAATTCATTGCAGCGTTCTTGTAAGTGAACCTGACAAGTTTATAACATTACTTGCCTGTCCATTGAAAACGCCATTTTCTCCTTATAATCGGGAACTGGACCATGAATTTCATGCAGTGGTTTGCCCATCTTCTGACCCATATTCCAGCCAACAGCTGATGTCGAGACCGCAGCTCGTAGGGTATAGAGCCCAGTGTCAGGGTCTTCCTGGGTAATAAGGAAGTCCTCCGGGACGTTCTCAAGTAAGAAAACCAGTGGATGCACCGTTGAAATGTTAGTCGTCGAGCCGAGGATGTGATTGCGGAACGTCAAAGTCCACTCATCAAGCTCAAACTGTTGGGGGTACCTCAAGCAGAGGTACTGGATGACCATTTCCATCAGCTCCTTTGAAGCTGCTTCGCTCCCGGGCAGTTCATCAAAAACACGTTTGCCATGGAGAGCATAGATCTGTCGTCGTTGCGCAATGCGATTATGATAAGTACTCTCCAGCTCCAGCCAATAATCAGGTTCCAAATTCTGGAGGGCTATGGAAGGCATAGATAAGCAAAGCATGTTGACCGCGATGCAGCCCACATACACATGTTCTGGTAGTATCCCCATCTAAAAGGCCGGTATGGGCGAGGACGAGCGTGGGCTATGTTGAAACCGTGTACCGGTTTTGGATGGGGGAAGCCTGTCAACTGAGCAAAGTCCGGTAGTCCTCTGCCAGCTACGAGAGCGGCTTTCTGTCGCAGGGACTTCCAAAAGCTGCGTGGAGAAGCACCCTTGCTATAACACACGGCAGCAAGAGCAACCGCGACAACCACGATTCCTGCAATGTCCAATGTGCTTATCATGACGGTGGAGCACTGGACGAATCTTCTCGAGGTGATTTGAATTGGCACATATCAGGGTGACTATACTTTATACCCATACTCTCGTGATAAGACGGAACCACGAGACCAAATCGAACCGTGCTTATTGATTTGCGTGTTCTTAAAATGGCAATAACGTGGGTGAAAGTAGGGCTTATAGAAACTCTAGGTCCAGTCTATCAACAGTCTATGATAGACCTGTCTGGGTCCAGTCTGGGGGTGTGCCAGCCCCGGCTACACGGCCAATCGGAAAATTCATAGCATTTATGTCCAAAAATAGGGTTATCGGTCCTATGTTGACCTGATCTCCACGCATCAACTTTCGTCGCGTGTATTATATATAATTAAATAATACAATTTTGATGGATTCATAGGCTGACATAACGTCGGTGATGTCAGAGTGTGAATGCGATGCTGGTAGGGTATAGGTCCATCGGCTGTTTTCGGGTGCACATTATGTACTGAGATTGAGCACCGAAATTATGCTTGGTTGAAAACATAGATCCTATACTGAGACCTAGGTATTGGTAGTATACTGGTTGGCTGATGTACAAGCTATATAATTCCGGCATACATATGACACTTGAGCATATGTAGAGTGCACACCCATCAACATGCTGTAGCGGTACTACCTGAATATTTTTGCACTGATATTTGCACCATCGAGAGATCATAGAAAGCACGTATTATTCTTGTACCAAATGATGACAGGTATGATAAAAATGAGGAATGCAGTGCAGGGGCAGCTAAATGACAGGTATGATTAAAATGAGGGATGCGGCAGTGCAGGAGCGGTGAAAATGAATGGAAATATTAGGTGGTCCAAATAAGCTTGGTCTGAATAGCAGTCTGCCAACGAGGATTCGTCCTCGAAATTAACTTCGAGACCTTCTTGCCACCAGGGAACTCGGCGAGATCAGCTTGGAATATTTCAATGAACAACCTAGCCGAACATCAGTGTCAATAACTGCATGAGCCAACAAAAACGCACTTCTGCAACTCCTTCTCTTGCTCGGCGGGAATCGAGGAAGCTTCCTTAGATATTTGGCGCATGACTAAGAGCGAGTGGTCGACAAAGTTCCAGAATCTGATGGTATTGGTGTACCGTGCTGGAGTACCTTCAACCAGTCCGAATCCGGAGTCCAGTGGATCATCTAGTAAGACTGCGGCAGTTTCGACACTGTTCCCAAGCCCATTCAATTCCTCTTCCTCTCCATTAGCATCCCCATCACCCAGCTGCGCTCCACTTTGGTCCTCGAGCTCTTCATCATCCATGTTGGCACCGTTCTCAATCCTCCTAGCACTGGGCGCATGACCATTACCTGTTGGAGTGTCTGGGGAGGCCTGATCGTTAGACCCAAGCACATCGTTAGTGCCAAACAAGTCATCTTCAAGCTGTGCAATGTTGACACCATGTTCACGTTCAACTTTGTGCCGCATATCCTGCTTAAGCGACGGAATAAGGTAAGGGGAAAATAAATCGTTGATGGAAGCATTTTTGTAGTCGCTGACTCCAATGAGAAAAATTTGCAGAAGACGCCGCTGTCCCCATACAAACGAGTGTTAATGCTAATAGATATGTATGTAGTATCACTTACAAGGAGCGCGATCCTGTTCCAATGTGTAGAGTCAACTTCCATACCAGACCCGCTGCGTGCAAGTGCCCTCGTCACATCAGCGATGCTCGTGCACTTGACAACTGACACGGTGAGCTACACAGCAATGATCATAAGTGAGAGTACATCAACAAAGTAGCGAGACATACGGCATTCTTGATGACACTCCGAATGCCTGTAAGTAGCTTTGTGACCGATTTGCCCAACTGAGCTCTGAGTTCGACATCCTCAAGCATTCCAGGAGGGATTTTGAAGACATCGGAATGAGTAGTAATGAAGTCCTGAAACAATTTAGCGGCACTGAACAATGGACTTCGAAGCCATACCATTATATGATGCTGAGTATCTGTAACGTATGCTGTGATATTTGGCGACAGCATACATGCAAATAAACGGTTATATAGCCCATTCTTCCAGTCCAAGTTAGTCTAGAATAACGCAGAATGAAAAGTACCATTGTCACCTCGAAGTCCTTCGATTCTAAGGCATCCTTCAATTCCTGCATTCTCTTCGCCCTATTTCCCTCGCAAAGTTTGATAAGAGTAATTTTCAGGTCTATGAGCATAAAGAAGATGTCGCCAGACTGCATCAAGCCAGAGTCAGCCAACACAACAACACCAATGGTTTGACAAAATTTTCTTACATCGATGAAACACATGACGTCTCTGGTAGGGACATCATTGTCTTCGCACATCTTCTTGGCATACGTCTTCAAGCGTTTCGTTCGTTGGGGTGTAAGCTTCGTAGGATCCCCATGGTTGGAAGTTCCACTATTCCTGCGTCGACGAACTGCAGTGCTGATTGGCTCATCCAACGATGACGTTGGACTAGAGGGGGGCTGGACTTCAAGGCCAGGTACCGCTGGGCCATCACCACTTGGAGTTGTAGATTGATGGTTCGGGGAACGGGAAGTATCTGTGCAGTGTGAAGTACATTAGCAAGTCAAATTAGATCTTATATACGAGGACCTACTTCCATGCCCTCCAGCAGACAGATAGTTGGATGAGCTTCCGCTGCCAGGGTCAGGCGTAGTACTCCTTCCTATGGATCTTGCCCCCAAAGTTCCTGGGTTCGACTGTGGCCTCGGCAATTGCCCTGCTTGTGAAGGTGATCTTGAGCGTTGGTTGCCGCCAGAAGGTATGCGCAGACGATAACCACGTTGGAACATTGTCGCAAACGCCAAAGGCCACAGCGGCTGCCCTTGCTTGAAGTTTGATATTATAAATAGAATCCGTAACACTCCGAAAGTTGACATCCAGAAAATGAAAATTTAAGTTTATTTGGATGATGTTGGAGTGTCTATGAAAATTCAGGCCTCTATCCTCTGGGCAGACTGAAAGATACTGGTATTGATATATTGTAATGTAAGGTGTGATGAAGTAGGAAGAATTTGAAAGACAAACACGCGAACCTGTCGAAGAACGCTGGAGGAAGAATTTGAAAGACAAACACGCGAACCTGTCGAAGAACGCTGGAGGAAGAATTTCAAAGATAAGCACGCAAACTTATCGAAGAACGCTGGAGGAAGAACTTCAAAGATAGGCATGCAAACCTGTCGAAGAACGCTGGAGGAAGAACTTTAAAGATAAGCATGCAAACCTGTCGAAGAATGCCAAGGGGGGATTTCAAGGACAGGTGGTGAGGATGCGAATCTAGCGTCTTGCAAAAATGGAGAGTTCTGGAGTCCAGCGTCTTGTAGGAATGGGGAGTTCTGTCTAGTACTGTCAATTGGAATGTGGAGCCTGAGGGTGCCAGATGTGCGAGGTCATCACTGGAACGGAAGGTTGCAAGGGAAGTCCATATGGCAGTTGTCGTGAATGGGGGGGGTGGAGGGGGGGGGGAGGGTATGAGGGATTTGGAAGAGCTGGCCCCAAAGAGTACTGATATGGTGGGACACCATATTGCCCAGGATACATTGGCGGCACCATGGAAGGTGAGTTTGATGGCCAAGGATGAGAAGGGAGAGGTCTAGGTGGACCGAGTGCGGGAGATGATTGCCACGTCAATACCATTGGGGGTGACTGCAGAGAGTTATGTGAATGGGGAGCGCTGTATGGGGGTATGAGGGAATGCTGCATCTGTGAAGGTACAGTAGCAGGCAGATGTAGTGATGGGAGATGAGAAGGCATGGGCGCTGGGAGATGAGAACTTGAAGACGCGGCTGCCTGTGTGATTGTAGGTTGTCGTGGACCTGGCTGCGGCGGAGGTGCCTTCTCTTTTGCTTTCTGTGTTTTCTTGGTTCGTTTCACTGCTGGACGGTCGAATACTGCAGGAACATCAGCTATGACATCGCGCAATGCGCTCGAAAGCTCAGTATCTGGCATTTCGCCTGATTTCTTGGCTGCTTTCTTCTCCCGGATTTGACGAGCTGCCGCTAAACGAACCTCTGCTGCATTATTGACCCTCAATGATGTCTCGCGAAGTGACGGAGGAATGACAGATCGAATTTGGGCATAGTTGTGGATTGAGTAAGCATTGAGCAAGTAGAACGGTGAGGATTTGTGCTGAATGACGGACTTCGTACGCGTGGTCTCGGTTCGCTCTTGATGAAGGCGACATTGACTGGTGTCTGTGCACTGTGATTTGACACAGTCATGCTGGATGTTTACTATACAAACGATTTCCTAGATTCACCGTGTGAGCATGTCAATAAGCTCAATTGAAGGATCGTTTTCAAACTTACTTGTGGGCTAATAACAACCTCATGTTCCGTGAGCTCGAGCGTGGGGAGGTGAAGCGAAGGATGTAAAACAGGTCCAAAAGCAAATTTCTGAACAGCGACATGGTTCACGGCTTTGTTAGAGTTCGAAATCAGGATCTCGCGAATGCGCCCAATGGCTGTGTGGGATGTTGAAGGGTCGTTGAAGATAATATGGCCTTCTAAGGACGCTTTCTCGCCATTGCCAAGAATCAACGAGATGCCTTCGCGGTATTGAGCATTACAGACAGGTTGTGAGAGCTCGAGCGTGGCGCAGCGCGTTGCTGTCCACATCACAGGTTTTGCTGCCACAGGCCGTCCATCGTCGATAGTTACTTTCTTGAGTTGACTGGTTCCTTAAGTAATAGACGTTACAATCCACGATGCTTGGTATTCAATGAACACATTACCTGTCACAGGAGGTTCTCGTATATGAATTCCTAAAAGCCGTGCTTGCTCTGGATGCTCGTCAAGGTAGCTCAAAACTGCGTCACCTGCCCGAATCCACTTTTTCCTAACACTATCAAACCAGTAACCGCCAGTCGCGATATGTTTGATGATATCTTGCCTTGCAAATACTTTGCATGTATCCTGGCTTGGACCTTGTCGATTGCTATGTATACATGCCAGCCAGAACACGTGATTGAACGACTCGTATCGTTCAGTCGAAAAGAGAATGGCTGGTCCAAAGCGTTGAATGTATGCGGGAAGATGGACCAAAAAGTGGAATTTCGGCTTCGAGATGAGAATGCTTGGTGCACATTTTGCTGTGACATTGAGGAAATCCTCAATTGTCCGGGAAAGCTTCGTCTATGATTCAATCAGCATTGGTGCGGCAGTGTCAGAGCACGATCATACCAAGTATATCTCTATATCATCTATCTCTGTGTGCCAAACATACACAACGAGCTCACCAATACACGTCCAGCCATCAAGTACCGTTCTTGGCAGTAAGTCTTGAATGAGAAAGGGCATGACCTGCGCCAAACTTTTGAAGTGTTTCCCTATGAGCCCACCCTTATAATGACAGATATACTCAGCGTTGAGACATGGAGCATTGAGCCCGGCCTTCTCGATAGAGTCGAGACGCATTTGAAAAACGTCCAAAAGCTTTGCCTTCTCGAGAAGATAAACAGATTGACCCCAAAAGTACTTGACGACTCCCAGTAGAACCGTATGTAGAATTTCTGTCGGCGTGTCCTGATGAACATTGAATCCTGACGAAAGGTCAATGTAAAGCTGAAAACGAGGACATAAATGTTACCTTCCACGCCCAGTAACGGATTGATGGCGTCATCGAGAGCGCTCCCTCGCAGGAGGTCTTCAAGTTGCTTCTCTAGGATAGCCTTGACTTCAGCCTCTGGCTTTGCCTGAACGCCAGCACCCCGTTTGCGAAGTTTCTTCCCCAGCTCAACGACCGTCTCGAGAATGTAACCAGTTATCGTGTCCTTCACGCCTGACGAAGCGACAGATTTCTTAATCTTCTCTGTCGCACCCGAAGCAAGCGCAGAAGAAAACTGCGTGCGAATCTCTTCTGCCGTTCCCACAGGAGTGCGAAGTTTTCCTGGCTACTCGGACAGTCAGTCAACATGGTGACAAGCAGGGCAAGAATATGCTACATACCACGAAGATACTCTTGTAGCCCTCATCTGACTCTTTGTACTCTTTTGTTCCGCCAACTTCACATGTCCTGCAGAAGTAGTTGCAATGCAGCCCTGCGTGGCTACATTCCTCGGCCTGCATGGGATTGTCGCCACCGAGAAACAGACCATATAGCTCCAGCATAACTTCTTCTTCATGCTTGCAGTCCCAAGTGAAGACTCCAGATTCCGCAGCTTTCCTATGATCACCAGCGTCATGTTTCGCTATAGCACATTATAAGTATCACGTACCTAATTGATTCTTGCATGGCGCTCATCATCTCCATTGGGGCTGCGTGAGGAGACGACGTGACGAATCGAATGCAAAACTCTTTCTCGAGCATTTCACGAGGTAGATTCGCGTTCGACATGTACACTGCATGGTGCTTGTTCCATTGCTTGGATATATTGCCGGATATGTCGTCCATGAAGATTATGAGAGGGACTGAATACACCATACATCCTTGGGATTTCGCGCGCAAAGGATTCGGCATGAGTTTCGCATACTTGTGTGATGACTCCGTCAGCCCACAAGCAAGTTCATCGTCATTGGCAGATATTTCCCTGAAAGACCTTCGAAAGTTAGATGTTGGAATCATCTCCCGCTCGTCACTGACAATAAACCCATCCTAAGTCTATCAGTAAAAGTGAAAGTATGCGAAGAACGGACTCACCTTCTGTTCGTTGTACAGCGCGACCAAGTGCATGTAGCTGCTTGTCCGCACCATCATTTGTCGACGAGTACGATGCAAGAAAGAAGCGCTCGGGTATAAAGTAGTCTCCCGATGCATCCTGCAAGAGCTCATTCACGAAGTAGATCTCTCCATCAACTTTAGCTGCAGGGGGCGAAGGGAGTTCAAACAGCATTTTTTCTCCATTGAACACCTGCGACATTCCCTTGCCGCCGTCTTCAGGGTAATCCTGCATTGCAAGACGCGTGAGAGGGTTTGCGTAGTCCTAAATGAGAACATTCAATGTCAGTGTTGAGAGATGAGATCATGTCAGAACTGCGTACCTTGGCGATGGCTTTTCCAACATCATTGAGATAAAATATATTGCCCGAACGTGCAGTTATCTTTTCCGTTGGATTGCCGACAAGTGTTCGAACAGAATCCTGGAGCCGATTCAGTGTGTATAGCGAGGGAACATCATGGGCGCCAAGTTCCTTTGCCCAAGATAGAACCGCCTTTTTCTGCGCCTCGGAGAATGGCAGCCTTGGAGAACTAAATAGTAATGCGGTAATATAGTGCTTAAATGATAGGTTAGCAGTGAAAATGCACGAAGATGTTGAAACATACAGCTTTTGATGGCCAAGGATAATTTGGATTGTCAGGCGAAACTGGACAATTCAGATTTGTATCATGCGAGGCGGTCAATGTATAATCATCTAATGGTGTAAATAAGCCTCCTCCACGGAATGAAACAGTGTCTCACCTAAAAGTTCAATCCCGAAGTCTGATTCCGTCTCATCATCAAAGCCGATCTCTTCACTCGCCGGGGCGAGCGGCAGGGAAAATAATTGTTCCCCCGAAGCAAGGGCAGACTGCAACTCCTCATACAAATCGCATGTCTCGTTGACTTGGTAGAAAGGACTGCTTGAGATTGCATCCCAGAGATCAGCGACTGGTACTACTTCGTGGTCTGGTCCATGTGTATCTGGGATATTGACAGCATTGTCGACGTCCATGGCGCTAGAAGTAAAATCCGAGTCGCCGTCAGCAGGTGAAGGTAAACGTTCTGCTTCATGATGGCGCCGCTGCCTTCGTTGTTGCTGCTGGGAAGGAGCCTTCGAGCCCATTGATGTCCAGGCCCTGGCACGACGCTGATGTAGGCCAGTGGCAACATGCTTCAGTGCATGCTTGGAATGCATGGTGCGCAGAGCATTATCACGCTTCGGACACACATTGCAAACAACCTGAGATGCTCCGCAAAACTGCAAGACTGCATTAAACATCAGTAAACGCTATTCACGTTGAGCGCAAAACTTACTTATACCGTCAACAGACCGCAGTGTGGCAGACATGGAACCTTTTGTCAAGTGATTGGAGTGCGATAATCAATAGACTTGTGATTCTGAAGGTGACTGTTTCGGATCACGTGATTTCTTGGGCGAATTTTGGCAAAGTCCAAACGGTCAGCTTGAGTCCCATCAACAACGTTGAGACCTGGAGGCATCATGTCAATTCTTCAACCTCATCATCTTTCAAGCTCAATCTTCTATCCAGATATGCGACTCGCTGAATCAAAAGATGTCATTCTACAACCATTGTCGCTCTTGGTATGGTTTTCAGGTGCAGTACCTCGTCACCTCGCTCATTCAAATATTGTATGTGATCTGATTTTCTTGAATAACGGCTACCTTTACTAACGAATGTTCTATAGCCTATTGAAATTTCTGTGTCTTTGAAAGACGAATACAAATCATTCACGATACCGGTAATCGAGATAGCGTCTCAGCAGCCTCATCCCTCGAATAATGTATGTATCTGCACCAAACTCTTGCAACAAGACTGACAGTGTGTATCTGTAGTCCGCGACTTTCAGTCAATCTTACTCTGTAACTGATAATGACATGTCGTTTCCTTTCCTTCCACTTCCGCCAACATTCGACCACACGGATTCTGACCACTGGGCAGAACTCTCGGACAACATCCAATCATGGCTCGTGAAATCCGTGGATCCGAGTACGCCTGAATGGGCTTGGGGCCGGGAAGTGTTCTGGTACGCATTCATTGCTACCAATCCCGACTTCCCAGGTGGGAAATGGTCCTTCTGGGATTCTAGCATTTCCCTCGAGGGCCAGTTTATCGAGGAGTGGGTGGGAAGTGGCGGCATTTCCAGTACGGTCATCGACGACGACAGCGAGCTAGCCACTGTCTCTACACACGCTGATACCCTGGACTACATTTGGACTGAATTTTCGAGGCACATCGCGCTTTTTTATCCCCATCCTTTGGTTTCTACTTCATGATTTTTCCTCCATTGAACAGTCTGGGATATTTAGCATGATATGTAGGGCGCCATATTGTATCATGTCTGCATTTCTATGTCTTGTATTTAAATCAGTCTGTATGTTCAATGACAAGCTACTTCATGATCAACTTCTCTCGTGGTTTGCAATGCGAAGCATGAAATTAGACTATACTGCCTACATGATGTCTATAGCGCCCTATACTTGTCATGTTGTCTACCCTATACCTGTCATATGTAAAATCTATATCTTGCATCCTATATGCTGTACAAGCAAGGCTACCGTTATAGATTCTACACTTACCGCATACATGACATACACCTTTCATATATAAATCCTATATCTTGCTCTCTTTGCCATGCATTTGTTGGTGTCGTTGTCTTGCCGATGCTTTACTCCGAGGCTCGGAAAGACACTGAATCAGCACACGAAGTTAGCTTGTTTCCATGCCGGGTAAATATCCTGAACTAGATCTTTTATGGTGACTTGACTTTGGATCATCGTCAAATAAATTTATTCTTTGTCGTAAATGTACCATTTATGTACGAGGTTCTGGCTGTGTCATATACATTTAAACTATTTTTCGTCAAATATTCAACGTGCAAATTTGACGATTGGCCGTGTAGATTCGAGCGGAGGTTAATTCCAAATCGGGACGTAGTGTGACTCAACCACAGACAGTGGCTGACCCCACATCACCTCTTCCTCATCGTTGTCAACAACGCCCGCCGCCCGCCTGCCCGCTGTGTCCTCATCGCCACCACCCTCCTGACACAGTTCCCTCTCTCCTCTTACCATTTCCAAGTCACTGGCAATTCCTGGCACGGCCCTGAGGATGACATCCATCAGGCTTGTCGTTGGACTGAACATCACCAAGATCGAGGTGTTTGAGGATTGCCTCAAACAGTGGATTCTGGTCTCCCTCTCACATCCCTTGACGCGTGAATCTGAGTACCACGTCTTCATCCGTCGCTATGGTACAACTGATTGTCCCATTTGTTCGTGCAACCTATCATGCGAATCGCTCAGCTTGGACCAACACAAAGAACACATTACTGCTTCTTGCTCATGAACGCACTGGACACACTCGATGGCCTTTGGACATGCTACTTGGCTGCGCGTCGGGATGCACTCGGCCAAACAAGTAAGAAGTCTGAAGTCAAAGTGATCCATATTGTCCTACCTTCTTTGTATCTTGTCTTTGTCGTCGTTTGTCATTGACTCTAAGCAGATTTGTATTCACACAATTGTATCTCATTATTGTTGTCATCATCATCCACTCAAGTAGATTGGCCTGCAAGTTTGGGATCATTGCAGAGACCTGAAAATAGAGTGATGACATTCATGGCCTCGGTGCATGGTCGTTGTGGCGAATGTTGACAAAACTAGGGGCTGACGCTGTAGTCATGCGTGACAATGATGAACTCCCAAGCTGAGTCATACTACGTCTTGATTTGGAATTAAACTCCGCTTGAATCTAGCCGGGCAGCTGGCACACCCCCAGACAAGAGTCTATCATACATCAGGCATTCGACCAGAGTATGACAAAGATGTAGCTAGCTTTATTTAATATATAATATCAAAAAAAAATATCACAATTGCAGATCACATGATGAAGGAATGGATAGGTAGACTACATTGGTGGGATCTCCCAATGCTATAATATTGGCAGACCTATTGTACCAAGTTATGATCTACTAGCAGATTGTTGTGTTATTGTCAAATTAATCTACTCTTACATTGGCAGCTTCCACATGCAGAATATATAATCACTGACAGTGTGCCAGCACATGATACTAGATTATCATGCTGTAGCAAGGTGCCAATTATCTACCCAATATATCTGACTTTACATAGGCAGCTTCCTATGGCAAGATCTGTAAGTGCTAACAGGGTGCCAGGGTATGATATCCAGCTATCATGCCATAGCAAGTTGTTGATCTTCTACCAAAGACAGCTACTGTTATAGGGGCAGCTTGGAGCGGCAGGATCTGTAATTGCTGACTGTGTGCCAGGGTATGATACAAGATTATCTTGCTATAACAAGGTGCTGATTATCTACCTAATATATCTAGCTTTACATAGGTAGCTTCCAGTGGTGGGATCTGTAATAGCTGACAGTGTGCTGTGATATGATATCTACTTGTCATGTCATGGCAAGCTGGCGATCCTCTACCAGAGACAGCTACTGTTACATGGGTGGCTTCTGGTGGTGGGATCTGTAATAGCTGACAGTGTGCTGTGATATGATATTTG
This sequence comes from Suillus lakei, assembly GCA_016628065.1. NCBI lineage: Eukaryota > Fungi > Basidiomycota > Agaricomycetes > Boletales > Suillaceae > Suillus > Suillus lakei. Next base: position 106,670 of record JABBWA010000171.1, read on the forward strand.
ATTATCACACCATAGCAAGCTGTTGACCTTCTACCACATGTACCTACTGTTGCACGGGCAGCTTCCAGTGGCAGGATCTGTAATATCTGACAGCATGCTGTGATATGATATCTGATTATCACACCATAGCAAGCTGTTGACCTTCTACCACATGTACCTACTGTTGCACGGGCAGCTTCCAGTGGCAGGATCTGTAATAGCTGACAGTGTGCTGTGATATGATATCTGATTATCACACCATAGCAAGCTGTTGACCTTCTACCACATGTACCTACTGTTGCATGGGCAGCTTCCAGTGGTAGGATCTGTAATATCTGACAGCATGCTGTGATATGATATCTGATTATCACACCATAGCAAGCTGTTGACCTTTCACCACATGTACCTACTGTTGCACGGGCAGCTTCCAGTGGCAGGATCTGTAATATCTGACAGCATGCTGTGATATGATATCTGATTATCACACCATAGCAAGCTGTTGACCTTTCACCACATGTACCTACTGTTGCACGGGCAGCTTCCAGTGGCAGGATCTGTAATAGCTGACAGCATGCTGTGATATTATATCTGATTATCACACCATAGCAAGCTGTTGACCTTCTACCACATGTACCTACTGTTGCATGGGCAGCTTCCAGTGGCAGGATCTGTAATATCTGACAGCATGTTGTGATATTATATCTAATTATCACACCATAGCAAGCTGTTGACCTTCTACCACACCCACCTACTGTTGCATGGGTGGCTTCCAACAGCAGGATCTATCATTACTAACAGGAAGTCAAGTTCTGACACCGAGTTATCTCGCTGCAGCAGGTTGGTGATGTTTTAGTCAAACATAGTACATATGATTCTCATGCAATACAATGACAGATGGAGCATTCATGAGTGGCATTAGGATCTCAGGTCTTAGTACAGATAGTACAGTAACGACAACAATGAATTAAGTAGTGCCTGTGGCAGATCGTTCTTGAAGGATAGCACGTTTCTCCCGAATTTTGGATAGCGCGCTGTTTTTGCTTATACATCGCTGCGAAGAGGAAGAATTAGGGAAGATACGACTGTGAAAGACATTGACTTGAGAGTATGAGAATGAAATTGATCACTGACCGAGTCCACCACGTCATCAAGTCAACTACTTCCTGACTTTCATCAGGATCTTCCAACAGATCAAGAATGCTATGATAAAAGTTCTCGGAGTCCGTAACCGTGTCGGTACGCGAAAATACAGATGATGAGCTTAATGAAAACCGAACCTAAAAACCAATCAGTATGAGAGGCATGAATTTTCAAATTTTCACCCGCGCCTGCGTGGCAATATAAGCCAAGGACGCTTTAGTCACGGACTTCATGCCGTGAAGATATGCGTTTCCAGAGCGCGTAGCTTTGGGCTCCCTATCCACGGAGCTTGGAGACATAAAAACATGCTTGAAACCCTGCCGAAAAAACAATCTTGTAATGAGTGGTGATTATATTGCCGACAACAAACTCACGAAGATGAGTATCTCGCTCCTTAGTAAACCAGTCCAAGGATCTTCGGGATCATAAACATACCCAGCATATAGAAACATGGGCCATTGGTCACCATGAACTGCGGTTTCACCGCTTTTGAGGTTCTGCTTGGTTCTGACAAGTGATTTAACGCTTAGGTGATTAAGTAGGAAAAAAATACGTACTCTAC